>JAXGGA010003345.1:0-104386 GCA_038373865.1 Uloborus plumipes | reverse complement strand
ACCCTCATTGAATCCATGCCTCAGAGGTGTTTAATACTGCTAGCTGTCCGGAGAAACAATACCCTCTACTAAAAGTGGTTCTCTTCAAAGGAAACTTTTTTTTTATTTTATTTTTCTCATTTTCAGAAAATGCGTTTTTTTTTTTTCCTTTTTTCCCCTTTTGTTCCCAAAAGCTGAATAAAAAGCATTTTTTTTTCTGCTAAACTAATGCCATTTTTATCTCTTATAGCTTACTACGTGTAGTCGAAAATGTATCAATTAATCAAAATGGGCTTTAGGTGCAAAATCAAACCAAAATCTCAATATCCTTTAATTGTGTTGAGCAGTGTATTAGACTTAAGTTACGTGTTTTTTTTCCCCTTGTTCAAATGAACACTATGCAGAATTTTTATTTCTTATACTTTACCAATAGTCTTTTTCATTTCCTCTATCTCTGAGTTAAAAAGAGTTAAAACCTGAAATCAGTTTATTTGTATTTTTACACTATTTACGGTACTTCTTTATTTTTATATGTTGATGTTTTGTGCCACATAGGCTGGCAATTTGGGGTGAGCTGCTTAACTTTTCCTACTGTACAGTAATTTGGTGTGGAATCCGTCTTCCACAGAGCACACATGACATACCTTAGCAGCATAATCTCATCGGCCGATGATCGGCCATTCATGGAACTCCGATGAAATTCTCATCGGCCGATGATCGGATTCGATGAGTTCTCATCGGTAATTGCTCCAATATGTCTCATCGGCCAAACAGAATCGGAGCAGCAAAATCCGATGAGTTTTATTCGAAATACGATGAGATTTGAAGCTATTTACGAGCAGTGCAGTCCCGTGCCGATGAATTTAGGATCAATTTTAGATGCTGGGCTTATTTTCATCGGGAAAGTTTATCAGAAGGATTTCGCTTTCCGATGAAAAGTAGCTCATCGAAAACTTTGCTCAGAGACTGATCGGAACGATGTCATCGTGCGTCACGGGATCAGTTTACGAGGAGTTCGATGATCGGCCGAGCAAAATCCGATGAGTTGATGCTACGTGGGTAGGGACCCGTTTGTATGATAGGCAACCATTACAGCACAACAATACTGCCGTGCTAAGCATAAAAGTGGTACATGCACTTTTCAACAAAGTTGAGTTATCGTCACAATGTCGCTTTTTGTAACGTATTTTACCTAAATAGAAAATTTTATGGCCATTCGAGAACGGGAAATATTTTTTTTTTTAAATTCTGAAAAAGTATCATCTAGATCGAATGCATGGTGGAGCAAAACTTTAAAACTTAATATATCAGTTGGAGCTCGACTGCAGATACCACTTTTGTCCGGCAAAATACCATCACACAAAGAAAGGACATAAACAGGAGAGAGAAATCAAGTTCGTGGCCGAGTCGGGATTCGAACCCATTTCTTCACCATCCGATAAAGCTTCTCGGATCACTAGACAAAATGCCCAACATTTGAGTTATGTGTTCGATTTTTGGATATTAATTAATTAACGCAGTTATAAAAGTAAGTAAAAGTCAGCATTTGTTTAAAATCAATCGTAGCTCTAAAATGTAAAACTTAAAAAAAAAAAAAAAATGTGTGGGGAAACGTTGCTGCTCCAAAAGAACCACAGCAGCCAAATTTATACAATATCAAATTGAGAATTAGCATGCTTTCCACTGGAATAAAAAAAATGTCTAAAATTCTCACAATATAGTAGAAAGGGAAAAAAAACACGAAGGTTGATATAAGGCCTATATGTGATGTTATTTATAAAAGAAGAATGAGGCAAATTACTACTATAATTTCAGACATACAGATAAGGTGTCTATTACTTATTTTCTATAATGCATTTGTGATTGCCAATCTAAACAACTAAATGTATACTCCATGCAAATACTCAAATACAGTCGATTAATCGAAGCGTTGCATTATCAAGCTGACAGTTCACTGCACATAAAACGCAATTTTAGAGTATCACTTGGTATTAATTAGATGCAAAATTGATCACGTCATGTTAAATTGCATGGTGAGCTAATCTGCGTTTAGGGATCATTCAAATTGCATTCTAATGAATAAGGCTTGATAGCGCACCTAAATATTAACTGTGCTCCACGAAGCATTTCTATTAGAATTAGCATCGCTAATAAGAGTATCAAATGCTTCATGCGTGTCGACATGGATAAAATGAACTTTGTTGCTATGCTAATCCCTCAAACACATTCTTCAGTTTACTGTTTTTATTAGCATTTGCACATTGCTAAAAAAAAAACTTTGACTTTAACCCTTTAAGCGGTTTGCCCGTACGGTGTACGTGCTACCCGAAATTGGCCTCATCTGGTTTGCCCGTACGGCGTACGGGCATAGATATTTTCAGATTTCTTTTTATGGTTTTCCCGAACTGTTCGGAAAATTGTAAACCTCAAAATTCACAGTAAGTGTGAGAGAAATTTTTGCATAATTTGTAAACCATTCATTACTGCATGCAGAATGTACTTGAAAAAAAGTATAAAACAGAGCTATATTGCCATAGAAATCTCATTTCATCTCAAACTGATTGGTATACCACATAGTTAAAATATTGCCACGCTGGTGGACCATTGTTTCCACAAGTAAATACAATTATACAAGTAAAATCGAAAAACACGAATTTCAAAAAACATGCATAAATCCGCTCTAATAACGCGGTATCAAAATTTTAATTTTTTTTTTTAATTTTGGAGATTTTTTTTTTTAAAGGAATAAAATGCATTGTTTGAAAAAAAAAGATTATCCATATACACAATTTGTCTATAAAAGTAAAAGTCGAAGTCAAAATTGCAACTTTGCCCCCCCTCCCCTCACTTGTGTACGAAATTGGAGATTTTTATTTACTTTCCTATTTAAGTCTTGAAAAACAGTGAAAATCAATTAATCGAACTCTTGAATCTTCACCTGCTACATTTGCTGCTGGGTATATTTCAGTTTTACTTAGGTGCTCTACTTAAGTAGGACGAACTATTTTTCGATTGTCTCAGAGAATTTAATAGCCCCACTCAGCGGTGTCGATTGGTAAGGTGTTGGACTTGTAACCGGAGGGTCCCGGGTTCCATCCTAGCCGGTCAAAGACTCACCGTATTCAGTAATGGTGTTTAGGTGACGTTGAAAATGCTCGTGGTCACGAAGTCCTCAAGTGAATTACTACCTATGAAGGTACTGGACCAAGATATTGTTCGACTGCTGGTCTATATCAAAAGAATAGGGCGCTCTCCCGGGCCCTATCCAACCGGTTAAACCACGTGCTGGTACCACGTGTAGGTACGGGGGACCTTGGAGTAAGAATAGAAGCTCCACTTAGCGTTCTTAAGTAAAGAATAAGAATATGTCTCCATTTTTTAATAAAAATGTTCCAGGTGGGGGATCACCGGAGATCAAGAGACACACAATTTCCATAAGGTATCCAGTCAAAAAATTTCAGGAAACAGTGAAATATTTATAATAATTTAAAGGAAATGCCAGTCAGGTGCAAAATCCAGGGAAATGATTTTAGTTCTGGTTGGAGTACACGTCTGCATACTGACAACACTATATTTCAGGCCGAACTTTTTGCACTCAAGGAGGCGTTAAATTTTTCAAAGGAAATAAATAGTGAAAATATTCTAATTATATCTGACAGTCAATCTGCTCTTCAATCACTGAAAGATCCCCTCCAGCGAAACATTCTATCATCGCAAATACAAGAGCTACTTCTCACTCTACCTTCAGTTTCTTTACACTGGGTTAAGGGGTATTCGGGTGATGTTGGGAACGATTGAGCTGATGATTTAGCCCGAACGGCGGCCAACGACTCTCAACATTTTAATACCCCGCTTCTTCCTTTCCCAAAATCAACGTTAAAGGGTTATCTTCGCCGTCAACTAATGGAAGACTGGCAGGCTCGCTGGAATGAAGGAGAAACAGCACGTCGAGTTTTTGAGTTTTTCCCTCGTGTTCGTCTTACCCCTAGAATCAAGAACAGGTCTGAAACTATTTTCATCTCTGGACACGGTCCTTTTCCTCAGTACTTGCATCGCTTTTCGTTGGCAGATTCCCCTCTTTGCTCTTGCGGAGAACTGGGTTCCCCAGAGCATTTTCTTTTTTCATGTACCTTAACTTCAGAGTTCCATCTACGCAGAGATCCTACTCAAACCTTCAGTCAGAACATTCTAAAAGCATTTTCTCATAATACCATTCGCTCTTTGATATATGAACTGTTTTTAAAGCTTTCAAATGAAGGATTCCTCTTCAAAGGCATCTAATGAAATCCATTATATACGTGACTTTCTCTCCCCCCTCCCTTTATTTTTCTTCTCTTTTTCCATTTAAATTTATCTTCATTTTTCACACGTATAAGTTATTCTTATTGTTATTTTTAAATTGTATGTCATATGTGTATTTGAATGTTTATATTTCTATGTCATGTTTATGTCAAGAATATGTTGTATGTCGAAATGTATTCAAAATTTTTGTTCAAAGTATGTACTTTTGTTTTTTAAATAAATGTCCCAGAGATATTTATTTAAAAAATACAAAATCGGTTAATCCAAGCAAATTGGAAGGTACGGGGGTCTCTGGGGTGCTAAATGCTAAAAGTCAGGTGCGAAAGTTGGTTCCAGGTATGATAAAAGAACAAGAAATTCTGTCAAGAACTAAACGAGCCTACTTTCCCGTACATCGACATCGACATTCTAGTATCTGATCAATATTCTCTTGATTATGTGAGACTGAAAATTGTCAAACAAACCTTTTTAGCACTTAAAGTTGATTTGTAAAAGCAAAATATACCCCTCTCATCAGATGAAATAGACAAATGTAAATGTTTTGTCGCACTTTTCAAGAATGTAACAGTTATAGTTCTTCCGTAGAAAAATTCCTCAATCATTTTCAAAAAAAAAAAAAAGTAAATAAAAGTACAAAGAACTTCAAAACACATTTTATCAAAGAAAGAAAAAAAACTCGTTCGTTAATAAAATGTCTCGATTTTCACTTTTAAACCGTTGCCAGTTGTTAAATATAAATAAAGAATAAAATGCTCTCGTGAATGAAAAACTTTTGTTATAAAAAAATCGTCTGCTAAAAAAAATATATATAGATAATAAAAAAATAAAATAAAACACAGAAATAAATAACCAACAAATCGTCTGCACAGTCAGTTATTTTTTTCTGAACCTGCTTTTCCGCCATGTTTACGGAGCCGGAGTCGGAATCCGAGTCCTTACAGAAGATTATTCAGAGAAGTAGTTTACAAAACTACATTATTTATCAAAACCGTTTTCTTACAAAGTAAGCTTGAAGGAAATCCGCCTTTAAGTTCAGGATCAGCATTCAACTTAAAGTTCCCCGTAGTGGCTAATGTTAATTTTTTTTCTGAACGGTTCAGCATTGAACAAAAAATTTTTCAAATCAAAAAGCGAAATATGGGAATGAGCCTCTCCTAAATCTTTCGAACAAAAAAAAAAAAAGTTTATTCAATTCGGTCTGTTCACTTAAAAGTTATTAGGTGGGGAAAAGTTGTTTGAACGGTTCAATGTTGAACAAAAAATTGTTCAAATCGGAATTGGAAATACGGGAATGAAGTATCCTTGCTGAGATCCTTCGAACAAAAAAAAAGTTTGTTAAAATCGGACCGAAAAATAAAATATGGGAATGAGCTATACTCGCCGAGATCTTTCCAACAAAAAAAAAAAATTGTTCAAATCGGAATGTTCATTCAAAAGTTATTGGAGGGGGGGGCAGACAGACCGACAGACCGACCGACACACAGATTCCCCATCTCAATATCCTACTTTCCAATTTTTAATTTTTCAATATTTATTTTACTTTTTTATTTCTTTTTGACTTTTTTTGGACTTGGCGATATTTTTTGGATGCATTTAGCCACGTTTACTGCTTTTTTCGTCTTTCTTTTAATTTTTAACGGGAAAATAGGCTAAAAAGGAGGTCGTGAAAGTTCGTACAACATTATTTTGCCATTTTTTTCCTTTGTAAAGACTTCCTTTAAAAGAGTGAGTAAAAGCCTCCTAAACACTAAATGCCTACTACATTTTCCTCTCTACGGGAGATATTGGTTCCACTTTGAGAGCCACCTTGCGGCGATCCGATGATGCCGTTGTTATGGGGATAAATCCAAACAATACTCGAATTAAATGTTTTGATTGCTTGATTTTTAAATTTAAATTTAGAATTGAACCAATCGTTAATTTTTCTTTCTCGAAGAACTCCGGTAGATGGCAGTGCATTGTGAACCAAGGACGAAATTTTGCTCAGTGTTAAAAACCAGAAAGCATCAGGCATTTAGTATTTTGGAGGCGTTGGTAGAAAAGGAAATACTATTACAATATCCTCTCATTGTCAACAACCAACCGGTAGTGTAACTGCAACACAAAAATAATTGCCAAAATGTTCACTACTAAAGGCTGTGTAAAGGCTCCAGTAACATATTTAATTCTTACTAAGCAATTCACGAATTTGAAATTAAGTGTTTAAACACTGCGGAACCGACGCATCAAGATTAAGTTTCACCACTTTGGATCCAGCTCGTGTTATGTCTTCTCTGGTGGTTGATGAATGGTTGTCTTTTCTGGCAAGTTATCGCGTTTTAACAAATTTTCAATGAGAGCAATTATTAGCGGCACGTGAATTTGGCATAGCTTGGCACTGACTGAAATTTTTCTCTGGGAACCCTAATGAAAAAGTGAAAGTAAAAGCAATGAATTGGATCCAAAGTGGTCGAACTTAAGCTTGATGCGTCGGCCTGTAAAGACTAGAGCCGCTATATAGAGCCGTCTATATAGGGGCCTTAGGAAAGACCCGGCGCATCAAGATTAAGTTTCACCACTTTGGATCCAGCACGTGTTTGTGTGTTTGAGTGGTTGTCTTTTCTGGCCAGTAATCGCGTTTTGGTAATTTTTCACTGTGAGCAATTATTAGCGGCACGTGGATTTGGCAAAGCTTAGTAATGTGCCAAAACTTTTTTCCGGTAACCCTACTCCACAACAATGAAAATTGAAAGTAAAAGTTAAGGAATTGGATCCAAAGTGGTGAAACTTAATCTTGATGCGTCGGCCTGTCTATATAGCGGCTCTAGGAAAGACAAAAGCAAAATAGTTATGCACGAGCTTTCATTCTGCCATCTAAACGAGACAGAAACTTTTCAATGCGTCTTTGCTACTTTAACTTTAAAATTTTAACTACAGCAAGTTTACGATTGTTTAATCAAATGCTAAATGAGATGATGGGCATAATAAGACAGTCTAAGAAGCAGAAAATTAGACAGGCTCCAGCTTGGAAATCTCCTACTCAATCAACGATAAGGAGAAACATGGATCCTGTTTGTAATCCAACTGAATTTGGAACCACATACGGCGAAGTTGTTTTAAATTTAGGGAAAGAAAAATTTACTTTCAAAGATGGAAGATGGATTAGAGATGCAGCTGTCAGTTTTTCTGAAGGTACTGTGTCGAAAATCGAAAGATTTTCAAAATCCAAGCAAGCAATGGAGGAGGAAAATAATTATCTTAAACTTAAAGTTGAAGTTTTGTTACATCTGTTGTCAGAAGCACAAATTAAAGCAGAAGTTGATCATAATGAGACGTAAACACGTAACAAAAAGAAACATTTACTGCTGCTTAAGTTTTGCTGTACTTTGGATTATTCAGCTTACGTGAATTGCTCTGGTTTAGTGAATCATGTGTTTTGTGAAGAAAGGATGCTTCACAAAACACATTGTGTTATAGAAATTACCAGAGAAAATTAATTACATTTTATATTATTATTCTAAATGTGATCTTGTTAAGATGAACAAAACTAATCATTATTTCCAATTTAAAAAAAATATTTAAACTTAACTTTGATGCATTTATATAGCAACATTGAAATCATTGAAAGTAACTCATATCATTTTTTCGTTCTGTTTTGAACTTTTTAATTTCTGAACAAGTTATCAATGGGTACTTTGCTTTCAAAAGAGCGGCTCTTGATATTATGCATCAAATCATACCTCGACATTTGCGAAAATATTGGCGGGGTAAAAGTATTTAAAGTTTTTCAGCATTAAAATCATCCAGAATAGTGAAATGTCTGGAAATGTCTTTGACGAGTAACAATTGGATCATTTTTAAAAATATTCGCCAAACAACTGAAAATAGAACGTTAATCTGCCCATCGAAAGCTGATTAAAAGTTCTTCTTTACACACAACTAGCTGTTAAACTCGGGTTGTCGGTAAATTAAAATGTAAAGTAAACCTACAAATAAAAAAATGGCACTAGTCCGTAAAAAGTATGTCACTTGGTTTGGCGACTTGATTACTTTTTACCTTGGCAACAATAGACAAATTGTTTAAAGAGATTAAATGTTAGAATTTTGAATTTAAAGTAGTTGTGTGTTGCCAACGACGAAGTTTTTCGTTTTGCAATAGCGATGAATAAATTCTGTACCTCAGAACCAGACTAACGCAAGTCCATTTTTGTAACTTTTTAGGAGAAGGGAAAAATGATTGTCGGATGCATGCAAAGGATTGGATTCGCGCTCTTTTAATGCTTCTAAATAATTGGAAGGAATTTGTTTTATAGAATACCGTCCTCATGGGTCGATGCAGAATAAGATTCTATATACAATTCACTAATAAAGTGAAATTTACCATTTTTGGACTTGCGTCGTTCTGGTTCTGAGGTACAGAATTATAATTTTCAAAAGTTAAAAACAAAAATAGAGCCAAATGTACGAACATACCCTTAACGGGGGAATGTTTTGATAATTGGGAATCTGGCACCGTCGTCAAAGTTTTAGCGATAATTATTTTAGTTTGGTAGTCTTTTATTTATGTTTGCGAAATAAAGATTTCCTTCACGCATGCACTGGTGAAAAAATTTGAAGTCAATTTAGAGAGATCGCCCGAATCGTAATAATCGAAATAGTCCTTTTTAACGGAAACGTACCAGCAAAGAAGAAAGGCTCATAAAAAGTAAAATAATCCTCCAAATAACTAAAAAGAAGTTATTTATTAGCAAAAAAAAGGGGGCGATTTCGATAATTGGGAACCTGGCGATCTCTCTATTGTCGTCAAATTTTTGGTACCAATGCATGTTAGAGATAAATTTTTAGGTCACATAGGGAAAAGTGCAATTGATTATTTTTGCCAATTTGACATGTTTCTCGTTGAAATATTTCCGTGAACTACTATCATTAAGCGAGCTATAGCTGTTAATGACAAGAGTTGATGCACAACAACAAACATAACATATTCTATGGAAAACGGTAATAATCTAGAAGCCGAGAAATTTGTCATGTTCATAATATTTTCTTTCGCCTTAACTTGGAAGCATTATTTTAACATGGAACAAGCCAAATTGGTGAAAACCTGTCCCTGTTGCCATATGTTTGCTCCTCATAATTAAATTTGACATTTTAATTTAACTTTTCATGTTAGGTAACGATCTGCGTTTTCATTTTTGGCTATTAACATTGTGGCTTAGCTCAATTTATTGTGTATACATTAGCACTTTCTAGTTGCGTTTATTTAATGGCTTATTTTGTGCAAATACAACATTTAATTTTAGATTTCAGAAAATTCGATGTTGGCTTCGTTGGGAGAGCAAACGGGTATTTTGTTTTGACCTGTTCGGCAAATTTGTTTTTTACAAAAACCGTGACATTCCTAGTTACGAAAAGTGCCACTCTTATCACATTTTTCCAGTCTGTGTCACATAATTGTTAAAATAAGTTCTTGTTTAAGTACTAATCTCTTCTTCCAATCCAACAAAACTAAGAAAATTCTCAATCCGCAATATGAAGGATCATGTAGACACCGTTATTAAGTTCACCGAATGAAGCATCCGTTTCTCGCCTCAAGAACGGAAGCATTCATGTAAATGAGGACTGGCCAAAATCATCATATATCAGCAACTATAATGTTACTGCACCATTTCTGTTTTCCTCAGTTCTACCTTAAGCCTCCAAAAATGTCCATTCCACAAGCAGTGATGTTGTTTTAATCTTCCAATCATAGACACAGGATTTGGACGAATGCAAGCGATTGTGCTGTTGTCAAGAAGCAGACGCGTTTCTGGCGTGTAGAAATGATTTCTTAACGTTACCCCATACAATGAATACAGTAAAAGGCTGCTGAAATTAATAAATTTATTTTTTTGTAATTTCCTCTTCAATTCAAAAAAGAAAAGAAAAAAAGACAATTCTTTAACTTCCCATAATCTAGTTTGTATTTTTATTGACAAGCAGAAACAGCAATTATTATTGCTGTTCAGCCTGAGGATTAAGGCTCTAGAACTAACATCCTTAAAAAGTAATAACTAATTTTTTACATACATTTTGTAGTCAACCGCTTAGTGTTTTTACGGTTTTACTGAATTTGAAATGTAACCTTCAAAGAAATATTAATGAAATTTAAAAGTAATATATGACTAAAAGAGACCTCATCACATTTTTAAAAATTAAAATTTTGACATTTCTAAAAATCAAAATTTGATGCATGTTTCAAACTATTACTTGTGTCTGGTAAAATAAAAATAACTATAAATTCAGATTTAAAAAATATATTGGTGCTGACTCGAGTTATTTATCACACAAAAATGCAAATAATATTTCTTCTGGACTCAAATTCATTCCCAGAGTAAAAAAAAATATCTAAAGCATCGACATTTTGAACCACTTTTCACATATGTACACTTTGCATCAATTAATTGTCATTTTTATTACGTTTTCTCTATACTCTTTATCAGTTAAAAGGAAGTTTATTTCAGATAAATCTCTAAAAGAATATATTTTTCTGAAAGAAGTAGTACACAAACTTTCACTTGGGTTGAATAAACAGGAAAATCAAATCATAATTCAATACTGGATTCCATATTGAATTAGGAAGCAAATATCAGCTTTTGAGGAATTCAACCGAGAGACTTTAATTGCGGGATATACTTTGTCCAAATGTTAACATGAAACTCTACTTCGAATACAGTCACTGGATCAAAGGAATTCAATTTCTGGGGAAATATAAAATACCTTTCACAGGGCTCACATTATGGAATAAAGTGAATACTTTCTCGCTGCTCTAATAAAAGTTATAAATTGAATTACATGAAACTGGTTTTTCTTTGTGTGTTCGTCTATAAAGAATTTCTATAATCGTATAAAAGTAAATGTATGTTAGTGTTTTCTTTCTTTCTTTTTTATTTCATTTCACTTGATAGACTTCGAGCAGCATATTAAAAGAAATATTTATTCCTAATTTTAAGAAATGAATCTATAATAAAATTAATAAAACTGCCAGCCACCTTGTCTAGTAGTCAGAGGTCTGACTGTGGATTCGGAGGCTACGAGCTCGAATTCGGGCTTGCTCATGGATGTACTTTTTCTTCTTCCCTTGTCCTTTATTTGAGTGAATGTTTACGTACTCTACAAACGGGTCCTTAAGACATACGTGTACTGTAAAAGTCCTTCTTCACACCAATGGGGGAGTTTCCGAAGTTTCAAAAGTATTTTTTTCTGAAAGAACATGCTTCAGAACATAGGAATTGACATTTTTTTTATTTTTTGACAGTTAGATATCTTTTATGAATTATTTTAATCGGTGCGCAGATGCTATTTTCCGGAAAAAAAAAATCTGCGCATGACGTCAGTGGTGCACGTGAGCGCGAAATCTAGTTGGTTATTGTGAGATGACAAAGGTCGTAACGTCACTGATTCCTGCGATTGGACAACTCAAGTCAAGCAAAATGGTGTTATTATTGGAAAGAGAACTGTTGCTGTTAGGTGCACCACTGACCGCACAAAAACCACGCCCCGTTTTCAAGGTAGGGTATTTAAAAAATAATAAAAAATAACTGTTGGGAAAATTAAAGTATTTTCCGGGCTCATGTTATTTTTTATATCATTCTATCAATTTCAGTAACAAAAAGTAGTACTTTTGACTGAAGAATACTCCCCCATTAACAGCAAACTTAAAAAAGTGAAGCAGCGCACCCAAAATTTGTAGCCAAGCTGGCACAAAACAGCAACAACAACAATTAATTGGGTATATTCAAATGCTATGCCTTGTACTAAAAGACGGCGCATCATGTGTTTCAAACAAACGAACACGTGAAATTAGCTTGCCGGCTAGTTGGAGTGTAGTTCCATTATACACTGTTAAAAATTTCGTCCACAGTTGCACCAAAAAATGGAGCTAATTCGCTGCAACCTATATTCCGTGCTAGACTGAACCAAAATATGGTGCTTTATTTCACTCCTAAGTTTCGAGCGAAGTTGAACCGTACTCGTCGTTCCAGCTTACTCCCAAGTTTCGGGTGAAGTTGAACCAAATATCATGTTTTCCTTTCCCCTATAATTGGAGTGAGGAGGAACCATTTCTCGTGGTTTTGTTTGAACCGTAACTCGGAGTGGAGTTGAACCAAGTATCATGTTTTCGTTTCCCCTATTATTGGATTCTAAATGTGCAGATAGGAATTATTTAATTAAAAAAAAAATCCATGTACATTTTTTGAAATAGGAAAATATCCATTTAATACACTTCTTGATAATTTAGAAGACTTGCATATAGTTGCAAGAAAAAATGTATTCAAGAAAATATTGCTGCTTCAATTATTCTTATGGAAATTCATTCTTTATCTTTTAAACTTTTATGATTAAGAATCCCATTGTAACATGAATAAAAGTTATCTATATTTCAAGTCAGTTTGACACTTAAAATGCATCAATAAAATAAAAGAAGTAAATACCAATGAGTGTGATGAAATAGTTATCAAAGATTTAAAAGTTTCTGACTTTTTATAGTTTTGAATAGTCAAAATATTTTAACTGATATGCTGTTATATTTTAATTATGTTTAAATTTCCTGTGCTAAATTCCCAGTCAGTTAACTTATAAGACTGATAATTACGGGGATGTGGTGTACATTTATTTTTCGATTAATGAAATCACAGAGCAATTAATTAAATTTTTGCAATATCATAAAAACCTTTTAAATGTGATTAAATATAATTTACAAATAATATTTGTATTCATAAGTGTTGCATATTAAATTATATTCTGCATATATAACATACTGAAAAACACTTAAATATGTAGATTTTTTAGCAGTCAGAATAAGTAAATTACAATATTTTCAAAAGCAATTCAATACTTGTCTTATTTGTAGCATATGTAACTAGATTAAATTACTACGCTAAACACAGCATCTCAGCAAGTATTAAACCAAACCTAATTTATTTATTATCTTCTTAAATCTTTTCATTTCTTGTAAACAACCCCCTTGATTTTGAGGGGTCGCGTTATCGACCCGGCAGAGTACTGGGTCAGTAAAATTCTCGGAAGGGAACAGGTGTTTCGAAAATGAATCCCTACGTAGATTACTAGCTGATGTGAAAAGTAACGAGTATGTCATACAAATTATGAATGTTTCAACAATAAAGAAATTTCATACCATCTTAGTACCAACAGTAATAAAATTATATATAATATGAAAGGAAAATAATTCCTACGATTTAAATAATAGCGCATGATTGAAAGGTACTTACTTGCTCATTCTTTCACCCAGAATCCCAGGAAAAGCCATCTTTTCATGTAGATTTGAACACTAGAAAAGCTATCCTTACGACAGAATAAAATCCTGCCAATAAAAATAACCTATCTAGTAAAGAAGCGGCACCCGTCTTCCTATTGCTGTGGGAACTTGGCAATAACAACATTTGGTTGAGGAGTTGATTACAGAAAAGCTCAGACTTTCATTTTGATAGCATTGACGCAGCAGAGCGATAAGTGGTGAATCTATTCATCAAAATATTTCAATTTGATGCTCTAAATTGTAATGAAGCGATGGTGTTCAACAAAGAGCCGATTTATAACGAAACATATTTTTTTTTAGTAACAACGAAATGGGGATATACTCGCTTAGTACTAAAGAGCATTACAACTACGAAAACAAAACAAAACAACAATATTGAGACGACTAACTTCATCATGGCGAACTGCGGACTGAATTTAAAAACGCTCTATGGCAACCCTTCTGTAGCGCTTGGCAAATAGATTCGCTATTCATCGCTCTGCGGCGCCAACAGATAATAGGCGTTTCGTTCTTAGTAAACAAGGTGGGAATGTTTTTAAGTTGTGAATATCATACACTCATATTGTCTATTCATTTGTTTTCTTTTTCTGCGGAGGTAAAGTAAACATAGCAGACGTAGTTGGTTAAATGGAGGAGCTATAATGTTTTACGTGTGAGCACAGTGCTGTTTCGAAAAGGAATGCTGCGGAAAATGGCCCGTTCGGAGAAACGATATCGTTTGAGTGAAAAAACAGTACTGAAGACGATACGACAACGTACTTATCGTTGCAGTATTACTGTCCGACTTTCGTCGTTGTCGCGTCGTCAAGTGGAAAAGCGCCCTTAAAATCAACTCATTCAATGTGATCTAACACGCTCTGTGCTCGGCCGCTCGCTACTAAAACATGGCTGGTGGCTTAAGCCTAACGCGTTTGACTGCTAAGCTGTGATTGGCTGACGCTGAAACAGGAGATTGAACCAAACTTTGGTGCTTTATGTTTTGCGGAATTTAAACCAAAAATAGGTGCAAGTCCTCATCTTGGTATGAACGTGAAGCACAGTTGAATCAAACTATGGTGATATCAACAGTGGACTGTAAGTTTGAACCGTATTATGGTTCAACGTTGAACTGATATTTTTAACAGTGTATATGTTACGGCCAAAGCCCGAAGTCGGCCAGTTCGCGAATTGGCCGGCCACTTCGCGAAATGGCCAATATCGCCTCAAAATGACTGGCCAAAGTCCGATCTTTCCTTGATTTCGGGCTTTGGCCAGCCAGTTCGCGAACTGGCTAGAGGCGATCGGCCAAAGTTAGAAAAAAAGGTAGTGACGCATGTTGTGTGTCATGACTTTTTTCACATGTCACATTTTGTGCTTGTTTACCATAATGCTAATGATAATCACATTTTATCTGCCATAGAGCAGGGGCGGATACAGAAATAGTTTTTGCGGGGAGCCCAGAAAAGTAAAATGTGCTTCTCCCCTACATTTTTTATGAACAAAATTCTCATAAAGTTCCTGTAAATAAAAAAAACGGGGGGTGGAGGGGGTGAGAAAAAAACATAAAGTCAATTAATTTACTTTAAAGTGTGGACCGATTACATACGTGTACTAATTTACTTCGAATCTATGGCGCATTTTTTTTTTAACATTTTAAGTCGATCAACTATTAAACAAGTGTTTCCCAGCATGGAGACGATTGCTCCTGAAGGGCGATTAGATTCCTCAAACGGGCGGTAAATTCTTAAAAGACGATGGGTATTTAGAAGAGGAAAAAACAGTAGAAATAAAACTAGCGAAAACCGAAATTGTAAACATGTACGAAACCGGTTGTTCAGAGTGGATCGCAGTGTCTTGAGCTAGGTGGTGTCTTCTGATGACATTAATTAACGAAAAATTAATTAAAAACTTTTAATATATTTTTTGCACTTTTTGAATTCGAATAAAACTAATTGAACTTAAAATTAAAGTTCAAGAGCTTCCTCCTTGCACCTAGGATGAACCTTAGGAAGTATTTAGTCATTTATTGCTAATTTTATAAATTTTCAAATTGTCAATTTGTTTTAATTCAAATTTTTAGTTTCAACGATTTTAGTTCCCCCAGAGTCTAGTGTAGAAAAGAAAATAACCTTTCTTGAAAAATGTACTTCTGTTTTTTGAAAAGTACGTCGAAAATTTTAGATTTTTCCCTTCAAATGCTTCAGTTATATATCAGTTCACTTTGTGAAAGGAAAAGAGAATAAAGGTATTTTAAATTTAGAAGTGATTGGTTATAATTGCTTTATTGAGTACGTTTTACTTCGAATTAAAGTTAGGTGCTTATATTTTTAATGATATCGATGTTCAATTGGGTCAACTTATTGTTTTTTAGAGGAAGGGGAGGGGCGATAGGTGTCAGTCAGCGTCTTGAAGGGGGCGATGAGCTCAAAAAGATTGGGAAACATTGTATTAAAAATTATGTCAAATGATTCGATATTAATTAACCTAATTAGTAAATGATGCACGGTTTTATTTAGAAACAACTGTCAATATGATTTAAAACAAAAAAATATCAAAACGAAATCGTCACTTTTTTTCATCATAGATGAATTAATGAATGAATCGTGATAAATATTATGTACCATTGATATCGCAAACCCTGAGTTTTATGTATTCTTTTACTCTGTCTAACCCCTGATTGCTATATTATTCCAATAGCAAACCAAAGTGATGTTATTCAAATATGCTGCGCATGATCTTTTTTTAAAGACATAGTTCAAAATTTTTCACGAATGTTATGGAGAAATTAAAAGCAATTGAACATTAAACACAGAGTAAAATTATTTTTATCCCTTTGGAAGGGGCCTGCCCCCCCCCCCTCCTACAATCCGCTACTGCTACAGAGTAGTTTTTGGGACGAATCCGCACTCTTAGGCACCTAGGATCGTTCATCGGAAAAAAGGCCAAAGTGGGTAGTAGCGTGAAGATCTCACAATACTAGAAAACTCATGGTCTCTTATGAAAATTTCCTCTTCCTTGGAGAAAACAAACTAACAAACAAAAATATAATCACGTTATCTACTGAATTAGTTTATTACAGAACATTATGAGTGTCAATATTTGACACAACAAGAAGAATTGTTATGGCATTTCGAATATTGCACAAAAGTTTTATTGTTACATCTGCAGCGATTTGTAGAGCACTTGGAAGTGCAACTGCATCCAACAGCAAGCACATCGCACATTGGCCAGAGAGTTCCGGCCACTTCGCGAAGTGGCTGGCCAAAGTCGCATATACGCAATTCATTTCAAGTACATCGGACATTGGCCACACACCCCGGCCAATGCGCGAAGTGGCCGGCCAATTCGCGAAGTGGCCGGACTTCGGGCTTTGGCCGTAACATATACAATGAGAGTATAAAAATAATTAATGTTGGTTAGTCAGATTACGGCATTTAAAACATTGTTAAAAATATTTTGTTACTCTGATATAAACAGTAAATACTTCAAACCACTTCCTAATATATTTTACACACTAATATCAGCTGTGGTTTTCGATAGTAGAAAGCTAATTCGGTTAATATCAGTAAATTTGTATGTATGTAAATGTATATACTTTTCCCCTTATTTTTAAAGGAACAAGAACATATACTTTTTATATTCGCAGAAAAACATTAAATGAAACAACTTTTGCCATAAACCACTTTTAGCTCTTAATAAACAGAACATATTGCAAATACAGATGTAGTGATCAAGTATACTGCCGTGCTAAGCACAAAAGTGGTATCTGCAGATGAGCTCAAACTGAGATAATCTACTTATATTAAAAACTGAGTATCTTTCTAACTACCTTTCTTTCTAACTATCTTTCCATGTCACGCTTCTTTTTCCTGAACGCCAATGACCTGAAAGTCGAACCAGGTACCGATAGATAGGTAATTTTTCAGGCTTCATTAGTTTCAATTGATATAATTATACGATTTTAATTAGCGAAGATATCAATTAATAAGTAGTCAAGTTTAAAGCGATTAAGCCTAATAAATGATTAAATATGAAATCCATTCTTGCAAACCGTCGTTGCTATGAAACAGTGATAACAATGATAATGAGAGTTTTGAATGAAGGCTTAACTAAATCAAACACGAAACTCATAAGCGGGCCACTTACGTAGAATTTTTATCGCTAGCTACTCGTAATATTTTGAAACATTTATTTGTTGAAGAGCCATCTACTTATATTAAAAACTGAGTATCTATGTCTGCTTTTTTCCTTTGAGCGATCTGAACTTACTGACTTTCCTCACCATCTTGAAGGCGTGAAGCATCTCAATAATTCGAATGATTTTTTTTACATAGGAAAAAAAAGTAAAGGCGTGAAGCGCCTGTAAGCGAGCCGCCTTGGCGGGGAGTAGTTTCTTTAAATTTTTTTCTCACTACTTTCAGGGCACGAAGTGCCCGTGCAACGCCGGGCCATGTGCGTGGTATGTCTTGAAATCGAATGAACATTAAATTATAACAAATAATATAACTTCAGAATGAGGTAAAAGTTAGAGAGGGGGGAACTTATGCATCAACATGCCGCAGGAAGCTAATCTAGCTGCCCTGGCAGCTAGTACTCTTTAAAGTTTGCGCCAAAATGTATTTGATTCAGATGAAACTTTTTCAGATTTTTTAAAAAATATATTTTCCGTTCTCAAATAACCATGTAATTTTATATTTAGGTAAAATACGTCACAAAAAGCCACCTGGTGGCGATAATTCAATTTTGATAAAAAGTGCAGATACGACTTTTGTGCTTAGCATGGCAGTATAGGTTCATCATCGTAAAATTTTAAATTCTCCATATAAAGACATGAAAAATACGGGATGGAAAATTCCTCTGCTAACCAAAAGCATTTCTTCTAAACTATTAAGTTTACTATGAAAACGTCCCAAACTAATAATCCTAAGTAACTGACAATATATACATAAACTAAGACTTGACTAATTACATTTCGTCCAAAAATTAAATGAAAGGCATTAAAAGTACATGCTTTCTATGATTGCGCAGCTTAAGCAGGCTACCTTGTCGTAATCAATCACAAGAGAATCAAATGAGATTATCTTGACGTACTAGGGAAGTTTCTCGATTCCTCTTTTGCTCTACGAGATTTAGGGATTACTTGAAGACATTTCGGAAACTTCTAGAGACGCACTGATGCTTGATATCAGAAAACTAAAAAGATCGTAAAAGAAAAAATAACTTAATTCTGGAAAGATAATATTTATTTTTGTTCCATTTCATTACAATGTTGAATTTGAAATAACCTTCATTTAATATTCAAACATATTTTATTAAATTTGTTACTTTGAGCTTGCTTTTAATGATGGTATTTTTTTTTTTTTTTTGGCAGCTTATGTAAGAGTAATATAGACTTTTTTCCGTTTGTGCTCTTAGTTATTTGCTCGATTTTTGATAACTGAAGTAGAAGAAGGATATGATAGACTGGACTGAAACTGGATTTTAATATCAAAGCTGTATCCAGACGAAAAAAAAAAATTTTATCTCGAATAAAATTTTAAAATCTAGAGAGAAAGTTAGCAAAATTTCTCTCAATTTTTTTTTCATTTTAAGTGGAATTATTTATGTTATTTTTTTCTCTATTATATTCTTTTTTTACTTTATGCTGTCAAAAAATTTTATGATTTTTTTTTTTAAATGCAATTTAAGATTAAGATCAGAAACTTTTTTATATCAATACCGATGTTTTGTATCCGCATATTTTGTAGTGCAACTGAAGTGTAAATATAATCATCACATTTTGAGTAATTTGTGGTACAATTATTTAGACGAGGGCAAAAAATAAAACAGGTCGGGAAAGATCGAAGAAAAATAGAGACCACAAGATACAATTTTAAAATAAATTCCTTCTACTAAATTTATTCTCAGGATAACTATATCCCGGTGTTCTTCTTAAGTTAAAAAAAAATCTCGTTTAAAAGTAACATATTCCCAGCAATTAACTACTTTATATAAATAATTCTGGGCCTATATTACTTTTATTAAGCAAAAATTTAAAGTAAAAACACACATAAGGTTGAACAAAATAGTGAGCAATGCTTTGAAAAATTTCTAGTAATGCCTAAAACCGTAATAAAACAAAATACGTTGATTAATTGTATAAACACAAGAAAAACTAAAGCAGCCTCATGACATATCTAAATAAGTGCTTTCTGGTAGTAATGATCCTCTTTAGTAATTTTCAGGAGTATCATAACCCGGAAGCAAAATTTTGATTTCAGAACGGTTTTCACCAAATTTCCATGCTTGATATGAATAAATTTTGTATGATTTTTGCATGAACAAATTTTGTATGATTTTTGCATGAACAAATTTTGTAAATATTTGAAAAGCTCATTTTGACATATTCTTTTCTTACTCATGAATTTTGACACAACAGTAGACATATATGTTTCGAAAATTTTGTTTTCTAAATCCGGGATCAACAAATATGCTTAAGAGCCTTATCTTATGCTTTGATTTTACTTTGACTTTTTTACGCTCTTACAATGGGATCCTTTTTGAACTACAATATATGTCTCTATTTTTAATGCGATGAATCCATAATTAATTGATTTGACTTTCGCAATAGTGCAGTAGACACTTGATATTACAAACTACGTGGAACCACAAAAAGGTTAGAAAAACAACAATTTGTAAAATCAACGTTTGCGACCATATTTGGTGTGCATGTTTAAGAGGTAAAGTGATTATAACCTTTTATATTGGATTAATTTTTTGCACCCTATAACAAATATAGTATGTGCATTTAAAGTACTTTTTTCCTGTTAATCAGCTAACGCGATAGTGTATTAGTAGTTGATTTTGGTCATAAAATGCAGTATTATAAACCGAAATACGATTGAATTTTTAACCAGTATAATATGTAAGGTAATTATAGTTTAGCGATTTTAGGTATCATTAAAAATACTTGCTTTAAAGTAGCATATAAAAAAATTAAAACGTTGAGGGGAGAGATATCCACAAATTTGAGGGTTATGGGAATAACGGTGGTGTGTATTTTAAGCCTTCATTTTATATACGAAACAACAAAAATGCAGAAGCATCGGGATTTTTTCTCCCCCCCCCCCAACTCAATTTTTTTGCTGTACAGTGTCATCAATTTAAAAGCATTTTACGAAATGTTTTAGCGAACTTATTTCGCGGTTAATATTAGTACATTTTAATTCTTTCCGGTAACTAAAGTATCACTAAATAACTGCTTCAAAAATATTTTATTTCTGTATGCAGCTCTAAGGCTGTACATTTTTGCATTTAAAAATAGGCTTCAGCTAATTTAAATGTTACTCACAACATAACTCATTTATATAAATATTTATATCTGCAACATCAAACGTATTGTTTATCCACTCAAGTAAAGTAGTACCCAGAATTACATTTATCTCTATATCTACCTCCTAACAGCTATTTAAACAAGTACTATTTTATTTCTGCTGCAGTGGTCATTCGGAATAGCTTTGTTTCCCAAAAGAATGACCAGAAAAATAATACCCCGTCCCTCAGCAAAAATCTACCCTCACGATTGACCCGAGAGCCTTGATTTCTTCCCATAAAACTTTTTTTCCTGCACAAGTAGCAAAGAATGAAGAGGATGACATTGATATATTTCCCTCTCAAAGAGACCACAAACCTCTACTGCGGAATGTATAATGAAGAGTCCATTTACCGAGGTCTGTGTGCAGTGGTTTTAACGATTGGAAGGATTTCATTTCTGTTTCTTGGGATTTCATTTCGTCTTTGTTTAGTCAGGTACGTTTCGATCAAAGAAATTGATCATGTTTTCTGAGATGAAATCTTGGAATCTATTCGTCCGTTTTATACCGTAGAGTCTCAATCGTTTAAATTTCACATTAGCTGGGGTAAGTGCATTTTTACTTTGATGAAGTTTGAAGAAGAATATTAATTTATATTTTAGGAATCTTTGTTTGATCAAACACTTATTTGTTTACGTGATTCTTTCTGCGGATCAAAAAAAAAAAGCATAATAATAATAATAATAAACAAGCAAACGTTAACTTTTCTAAATTAGACGCTTGAGTATATAATTATAGTAATATGAGTATTTGAAATGATCAGTTAAAAGCATTATTGTTCTTATATACTCAAGGTAACTTTCTTTTGGTAATAAAATAAGTTAGTATTTTTTACGAGGAAAATTTTAAAATAAGCAATGGAGAATGTATGCAAAAGTGGGGCATAATGGGAAAGTTTTAATAATTTTGGGTACACCAATGTCCTATCGCAGTGCACTCTAACGAGGGAACAGTGGCCAAACTTAGGAGTTCTGAAATTTAATTTTTAAAAAGGAAATCAGAATATAATCGGATATAAAAGGGATAAAATAATATAAGGGATAAGGATAAAAAGGATATAAATCAGAAGATAATAAGAAAAATCAGAAAAAACAAGAAGAGCTTAAAAATTCTGCAATCATCTTTATACTGTAATTAAAATTTCTTTTAAACTAAAATGAAAGAAACTAACAAAATTAATGAAAATTCTAACACTGGGCTTCTCTGTCCCCTAACACAACTGAAATCTTTCTAAGTGCTTTCGATCAGCTATATTAATATATAGATCAACACATATTTTCAAATATACAAAGACAAGGACGTTGACTAAAATCTAAAAAAAAGAAGAAAAAAAAGGTCATATAAATCTATCAAATAAAAAAACCTTTTAAACCTTCATAAATTGATTCTACCACAAATAATTATCAAATGTGAAATTACTGTTTTAGCGAAATAAATGTAACCACTGTTATTACTCACTGAACAAAGAAAAACGATCTTGGACAAGTTCAACACATCATAATAAATCTTAAAAATTGTTGCAACTAAGAATCGATATAAGTTATTACTAACAGAGGAACAATTTTAGGAGTATTTTCACAATAAATAACGAAAGAAAGCATGTGTGCTTAAAAGTATATCAAAAGTAGTTTATCATGTCTTATATTTGTAGCAAGAAATTCTGGCGAACCTAATGCTTTTCTTTTTCTTTGTTTGTACAAAGCTGAGTTGCATTAAATTTTTACTGTATGTATTACTGGCGTGCAATATTTATATATATTTTTTATTAACAACAAGCTGCGTCGCATGCTCGGAAATACAAGTAGTGTCAAATGACGCATTTCCAAGAAACTCGTTGAACAGTGCCGTATAAATGAGGTAGATTGGGGAAGACGCCGTAGTTTTCAATGTGAATTTATATAAAGTAGCGCACTGGTTTTATTTTTAGAAATATAATTTATCCTCTAAATATAGACTTTTGTGATTGGTAAAAAAATAGTTTTCACTTTGAAGAACATATATTTACCGCCGAAAATTAATGGCAAATATGGACTTTTGTGATTGGTAAAAAAATAGTTTTCACTTTGAAGAACATATATTTACCGCCGAAAATTAATGGAAAATATGGACTTTTGTGATTGGTAAAAAAAATAGTTTTCACTTTGAAGAACATATATTTACCGCCGAAAATTAATGGAAAATATGGACTTTTGTGATTGGTAAAAAAATAGTTTTCACTGTGAAGAACATATATTTACCGCCGAAAATTAATGGAAAATATGAACTTTTGTGATTGGTAAAAAAATAGTTTTCACTTTGAAGAACATATATTTACCGCCGAAAATTAATGGAAAATATGGACTTTTGTGATTGGTAAAAAAATAGTTTTCACTTTAAAGAACATATATTTACCGCCGAAAATTAATGGAAAATATGGACTTTTGTGATTGGTAAAAAAATAGTTTTCACTTTGAAGAACATTTATTTACCGCCCAAAATTAATGATTACAAAACCCTTCCATTTCGGCATCTTCCAAATACCGTTGGGAAGATGCTGTTAGTGCAATTTCCGCAGAGAGAAGATGCCGTATATTAGTTTTTTTTTTGCTCCAACTACTGCATGCAATGTTTCTGAATCATTTTTCCGACGGTTCAGCTTCGCTAGGTCTAGGTTTCGAACAGGATCATTGTTTTCTCTAGTGCGTGTCGAAAAGCTACGGCATCTTCCTCAAAAGAAAATTCGGCGTCTTAGCCAAAGGCCTTTAACACTAATTCAGGTACTCATCAGAGCGGTAAAAATGACAAATACTATATAAACACCCCTTAAATCAGTGGTAAATTAAAACCAATTTATGTATCCTCTCAATATGCACCTTCTTTCATTCTGACTGGCTAGCAGTTTTAGTTGATTCTTGTGGATGAAATACATGATACGGTATGATAACCAATGCGGCGTCTTCCCCCAAATTACCTTTTTAAAATTTTGGAGGAGGCCAATTTCTAATCTCCCTCTCGTCACCCTTTTCTGTTTGCAATTTAGAGGGCTGTAGTGTAATATCTTCAATTTTTCGAAGATGATTCAATTTTCCGAGCTGATAAAGAAAGGAGTTAAGGAAGAGTGTGACCTCCCTTAGAGTACTTCTTTTCAAAAATTAAGTTCATTTCAGACTATATTTGAAGACGTTAAGGGCTTGGCGCTTCTCTTGGGAAATTTCTGACCCTAAAGCTTTGAATACCTAGGACATATTCGTTGATTTTTTTTTTAATTTTACTTTTACATGATGGAATAACATACATGGACACTTTCTGTGAAACAAAATACGATACGATAAGTACTTTTTTTTTTAAATATTTTTTTACGTTTAAGTGACGGTAACGTTGTCTGGTTGGATGCTTTCGCTCTTATACTGCAGTCACCATTCGCAAAGAAATCGGCTCGTCTGGGATGATAACATGTTTTTCGCAGCATTCACAACGTTGTTGATCATGATTGTCGTATAATAGGTAAATGTCGCCGAGCAATGCATTTCTAATTAATCTTTGTATCTCATTTTCTCGAAATAAGTTTTAAAACCAATGTCACTGACAGGCCCGTCATTTAGGGGGGAGGGGGGGTCAATTGCCCCCCCCCCCTATCTGGCTTTGAAAAATCAATGTATTTACATATAAGTGGGCGTGGTTTTTTGTGGTTTTCGATGAAATTGCATTGTTTTTGGACCCTTTGCCCCCCCCCCCCCTTGGAAAAACTTGAAATGACGTCCCTGGTCACTTATACATGTGGCATGTTATTGGATTTTCCTTTGATTACTCTAATCTACATTCTGAATTAATAGATTAAAACTAATTTATAATGGTAGGGAAAAAGAACTTTGCAATAAAAATCCAGTGTAGCTGCAATGCCATTCTAATCTGGAAGATTGGAATAACCAGCTATGTTTCCGTAGCTGATGTTTCTCAAAATGCACAGGAATTTCAAAAAGTCATTAAAACTTTATCCTTGTGTTTTAAAACTCCTCGATTATGAATTTGTAAACTCGTTAGTGCAAATTCTCTTTAAATATAAACCTAAAATGACACCATGCAATATAATTACAAGCAAGCACTATTTCAGCAGCTTTTATTTTCCTTTACAGATGGAAATATAAAACTGAAACTCAATTCAAAAATTTCATGCCGTAAACTTTCGCCTTTGAGTTTTTACACTTTGAATTATGAAATTTATCAATGAAAAGCAAGTTAGCATGTAGATCCAATGAGCCATATAAACTCATTTCTACGTCCTTGTTTTGCTCAAATTAATCACATAAACTTTCATTTTAACTTATAACATAGCCATATTGAAAATTGCTTTAAAAAATTAAATTTATGTGGAAGTCCACTGAAAGTAGAACTCAATAAATCTTCCGAAAGAATTTGGAGACAATGAATAATTCGACGACAAGAATACAATTCATCCTTCTTCCTTTCACATACGCGAATCGAAGATTTCTTGGCTTCATTTCAGAAATTCGATTCTGGGGGATAGTGGATGGGAAAAAATCAGAACTTTTCTGAAGTCGGCTAATATAATGCACTGTCGATAAAAATTGGGCTGTTTTTCTTTTCTTCAAGGAAGAAAAAATATTGAGGCATTAATATCCAATACATTTCAAATCACTTTTTATCATTCATGTTTTTCGTAGCAATTCAAGTGTCAAGCACGACAAAATGTGAATATTTTCTTCTTTATTTTCGTAAACTTATTTTTTTACCATTATTCGTTGCCAATACTAGTGGTGCATACAATAATAGTGTAGGATAAAGAAAAAAAAATCGGTGTTTCAAAATGTTATTTATTTGATCTGCTTCATTTGGCTAATGCTTGTTACTAGATAAAGATTTACTGTTTTTTTTCTAATTAGGATTAAATTAGTAACATTTTTGCTGACATTAATTAACTAAAATTATTTTTTTTAAACTAAGAACTCATGTGCTGGCCTAGGGTATATTTAGATGGGCAGCTTTTTTTGTGGGACAATATCATATTTTACATTATGACAATATATAAATAAAGCAATGGTTGCGTGCTCCTCTTAAAAAATCTACAGTTTAATTCGGAGATCGGCAGTATTTGGCAGGGAGGTTCTTTTGCACCCTGGAAGGGTAGTAGGGGGTTGTCGAGTACCAAAAAAGTACGAACAGTTCGAATTTTTATTTAAAAACGAAAATTCTGCCTAAGAGACATCTTTTTATCCGAAAAAGTAATCGGATATTTTCATTTTTGGTTTCATTAGAAAGCTCCGGGGGCCGGGGGGGGGGGCTTAGAAGATTTTTATTCTTTGGTTCAAACATCAAAGCACTAAATTAACCAGAAAAAATAGTTATAAGCAATTTTAGGAAAGTAAATATTAATTTTAATTAGATATTTAAAATGGTATGTACGAGCGTAAGCTTATTAGCGTGAAAGAAATCATTATTGATACGAAATAGCTAAAAAAAATATCATTTTTTTGATGTATGAAAAAAACAAGTAGGTTGATTTTGCCTTGAGGTGTGAGGGCCGTGGTGGCCCGAACGGGAAGGCATCGGACTCGTGTCCGGAGGGACCCGGGTTCGATCCCAGCCGATCAAAGATCCACCGTCTTGATTAATGGTGGCTGGGAGGCGTTAAAATGTCGTGGTCACAAAGTCCTCCAAGTGAAACGATACCTCTGGGGGTGCTGGGCCTAGGGTTTGTTCGACCCTAGGTTCTGGTTCAAAATTAAGAACAGAGCGCACTTCAGGGCCCTATCCCGGTTAAACCACGAAGCTGTGGTAGGTACGGGGGACCCTGGAGATGTGAAATGAAATGAAATGAAATACCTTGAGGTGTTTCTTCTCCCGGAGGAGTTAAAAAAATTCTGTTCTGGTTACTTTCCTATTTTTTTCTCTTTTTTTTTTTTTTTTTTTTCATTATGCCACAGAAGACAAGTTAATAAACGTAATCGGTATTGTACCTTTTTACTTAATCCGTAAAATGATTTTAATATGATTGAAACTTTAAGATTTGTCTTTAACGTTGTTCAAATTATGTCACGCTGATGCCGATTTCAGGGACTGCTGTAAGTTATTCTATAATGGGGACTTTAAAAACACTTATTCAGATGGGATTTTTTTTTTAAGTTCTTTCACCAATTCTGTTGGAGCTTATAATAGAATATCGATGTTACAGAGATTTTTTTCTTAATCTTAAATAGGATTTTAGGGCTATTTTATTCAACCAGATAGATAATTTTTACCAGGACCGTTGACATTAGTTAAAAACTACAACCCGTAACTATAACGTCTAATGTTGGGGTTTTGGGCATCTTTTATTTTTGCAATGAAATATTTGGGGGCCGTTTTCGTCATTTCAGTGGGAATTTTTAGGGAATGTTTATTTATACTATGATTGATATTTTTTAATATTTTTGTCCGCTTTCAAGAAAAAATATTTTGGCTTTTAGGATATTTAGGCAATGCAGGAGTATGTTTAAAATGTGTGATTGGATAGTTGTAGCTTTAGAGGCCATCGTGAATACTTCACAAAATCGCCTTGTTTTTGCCAAGGTCACTTCAAAAAAATCATTTGTTAGAAGTTTGATTTTTATGGAGTATTTACTATGACTTATTTTACTGACCTCTGTAAAAACTGTTAACGTTACATTAATATGCTAAAAATAATACGGTAAGATATTTTTCCCGCTAAATTTAAGCTCATATTAAATTTGCTACTATAAAAAAACTAGTTCGATTTAGATGTCGAAAATATATTTACTTTAAAATATGTCAATAAAAATTAGTTGCTAATTGGGAGCATTTTCATTAATAGTGTTAAGGTGGAAGCAATTGTTAGCGTATTAAATGTGTTTAAAAAAAACATGAACACTTTCTAATAATAAGGAAACAAACATAAACGAACAAATTTTCAGAAAATTACAGACACATGCTTCAGGGTTCTTGGAACTATTATTACAATGCAGAAAGTTAGTAGCTTGACTTGAAAACATCGAAGTTGAAATCTATTAGCAACAACAGGAACGAAGGCTCTTTCTAAAGAAAACCATCTTCATTTTTAACAATATTAAAGCAACAAAGGTAGATCAAATGAGTATTGTTAATAGAATATTATTGCCTAAAATACTTAGTGTTGTTGCTCTAGTAAAGCTCCGAGGTATTTTCTTGCATATTCGATTATCCAGTTGTTGTCGGGATTCTTGATCTTGTTGCAAGAAATCTAAGTACGACAAAGCGATATAATAAAGATTAGTATTAATAATACTGTTTACAAAAATTTACTAAATTCCGTAACAAATATGGGCTAAATTTGAAAAATAAGCCATTTATACTTGTAATAAGCTATTATAGTTTTCAAAACTGAGACATTAAATGACCTTTTTTTGTGTATTGCAGTAATACTTAATCTTCCTTTCTCTTTAAAACTTTTATTACAGAGGATAGTCCAACAATATAAAACTTTCAGAAAAATAAAGCCTGAGCATATCAATTTTAAAAAGTTATCCTTATCTTTTTAGCTTTTCTTACTTAAAGAAGTAATCCGATTACGAATTTCGGAAGTAAAGTTGAAGGAAAGTTGTGAGATAGCTATTTCGTTTTGTGTTTCCTCTGAAAAGATATGCACGTTACTCCGTTAAAGAGAGGTTTCCAGAAAAGGTTTAAGGAAATATTTTTCGTATGCAAATGAAGCGGAAACATGCGATAAAGTTGCGATACGCGGGAAAGAATGTCTTGAGTGTGTCGAAGCAAATGTTTTGAAATTTAAATTCATATTCATTTATCTGAATTGAGACCCATACATATGAATAAGAATTCTATCAGTGATTAAGTTTTCTCTGAGGATTAAATAACAGATAGTGTTAGAAATAGTTATTGCAAGGGTATATCTAATCATTTCTATAAATATACTAGTTAGTTTTGTCCTAGTTGAGTAAATACCAAAAATAAAAGAATAAAGAAACAATAGAACATTTATTATTTTTTTTTTCTAAATTGAAATGGCTCGTGACTTCATAATGATTTGAATATTTTCGTTGTATTTGTTCTAAACATTCAGAAAGTAAATAATTAAAGTTTTATTCCAGAATAGTATTTACATTATTACTTTATTGTACTGAAATTGACTGAAATTTACTTTATTGTACTGAGAAACTTTAGGCTTTCAGATATTTCCAAGAAAATACGAAATGCTTAATTATAATGGTAATTCTTAATGTATTTCAGCATACGCAAACATAATATTGAATTCATGAGAAACACATCTTTTTCAGTGCGGCATATAGAAGGATTTTTTTTAATGTAAAAACGTAACAATTTTTACTGACAGAAACTGAGAATAAAAGATTTCCTTACTGTTATTATTTTTGATCATTTTATATTTGCTTAAGTAATGTTGTGATGTTTATACTTAGTGATAGTTTGAAACTAAAACTGGTTTTTCAAGTTTTAACATCAAAGCCAGAAGTGCAATGGGGTTAAGAAATAATGAAAATTTTATGAATTTAATACTGCCTGCCCGTTTAAACGAATACTGTCTCTTCCAAGAAATATTATTTAACCAAGTGGAGAAATGCTTTGAAATCATATAGAGGAAAAGTAGAGACATTAAAAATATTTTAACATATATTTTAAAGATTTTTTTTTTCTCTTTTATCTTAGTTATCGTATTTTATATTTTACTGTTTTTCCTTTTCAGTGGAACCTTGTTTGTGACTTAGCATGGATTCCCTCACTGGCCTTAACAATTTTCTTTTGTGGAGCTTTTATAGGCCAATGGCTATATATTTTAGTGATGAACCGGTATGTAGAACTAATTATGCTTCTAAGTTCATTTATGGTTTAATAGTTATGGTTAATGATTTATAGTTCTGAAAAAAATATTATATGCATGCATTTTTCTTTACTTTCAACTACATAACCCCAAATTGTCTTAAAAGGTATGCCTGAAAAAGGTTAAAAAGGTCTATCACTTTTTATAAAACCAACAGCTCACATGAGTGCTATAATTGAAAAAAAAAAAGGTGTAGATTGCATTGGCTTTACAGATATGACACCCATCCAGAGAAATGCAATTAACGTGCCTTAGAAAGCACTTACAACTTGACAGAGGAGAATTTGAAATTAAACTAAACGCATCTTCTGTACGACAAGTCAACTTTGTATGAATGAAACTCTCTATTCAGCTGATGCTTAACGTTATGCTTAAACCTGAAGGTTAATTGAGGTCATTAATAATTACGAACAGTACATCAAACATGCAGTGAATAATTTCTGAATTAGGGAAGCATTTAAAGTACACTAATAGTAATTACAAATATACCTTAAATACTTATCTTGATTTTATAACATCTTCCTACACAGTATTTGAATCTTTTTTTTTTTTTTTTTGCTTTAGAAATGCTTGAGAGTCAAAATCTGCTATTAAAACCGTATTTATAATTAAATCTGCGTAAGAAGTGTAGGAGAAAATGTTTCTTATGCCTTACAAGGAGATATATTTTACATTCTTTCATGCACTTTTTCTGCGCTTAGTGTTTTAAAGCAATATAATGTATTGTTTTAATAATACAGAATACTTACAATTTGTATCCAACGGAAATAAATGACTTAAAACGTTCTCTTGTTTCAATATAATTCCAGGTACGGCAGACGTCTTAGTTTCTTCACGTTCCTGGCCATGCAGTGCCTTTTCGGTGTTGTCACTGCCATTGCTCCAGACATTGTTCATTTCATCGTTCTTCGCTTCTTCGTGGGCATCACTTCATCTGCAGTAGTTGCATCTCCAATTGCTTTAGGTGATTCATGTTTATTACTTCCTTTTACGTAGTAAAGGAAGTATTGTGATCGCGAAAAAAAATCACTCAAATTTGAGTCTAAATTTTAATTTTGCTCACCCCCGAATGAATGTTCAGTAGTTTTTTCGACCTGTCAGCACGTGCATATGTACCTACCAACATATAAGCAGCCGAAAAATTCTTTTCAACCACCCCCGAGTTAATTACGACGAGTTTTCTCGTGACGTCTGCATGTACGTATGTGCGGATGTATGTGCGGATGTGGCTCGCATAACTCAAAAACTATATACCGTAGAAACTTCTAGCTTGGTATGTAGGCTCTGAGGATGGTCTAGTTGTGCACCTCCCCTTGTGGTTGCATTTGAATATTCCCAAGAGGGTGTTTTACCCCTTTTTTGGGGTAAATCAGTGTTAATTTCAATGCAGACTCAAGTGATATGAATTGGCGCGACCACTTGGCGATATGTCGCCAAGCTTTTGGTCGCCAAGTGTTTGACGCCAACTTGGCGACATATCGCCAAGTTGGCGACATATCACCAAGTTGGCGACAAATTTGGCGATTTTTTTTTTTTTTTTTTTTTGAATTTGGGTTCAACTTGGCGCTATTGGCGATATTTTGCGAAAAATTCACTGAATGATATTAAAATCAGCAATATTTAGAAAATTAACCATTGTAAAATATTTTTTGCATTGTTTCGTGGCAGATTAGGGGAGTAAATATTTGAATTGTTACCTTGCTCACTCCAAGCACTTTTTTAACACTTAAGGCAACTGCTAAGAAATTTACACGTAAAAGGAAGTAGTGTGGGGTCCATACCAGATTTTTTTTCTTTGTGATTGGTTCGTTTCTGAAGCCATATCGCTATTTTATTTTGCATAAAGAGAAAATTGCTTCAGATAATCAGTCATCTTTTCGCATTTAGTTTCATAAACCACCAGTATTTATGTTTTTTATAAAATATAATATTGTTTTTTAAAAGCTGTAATAATTAGCCTTCCATTACTCTTTATTGGACCCAATTCCAATGATGGATCAGCCAGCTTTAGTCATAAGCTCTATAAAAATGTCCCCTAAGAATAACAAAAAGATAAAAGTAAAACACAACTTAATTTTAACAAGACAGAGGATGATCAGCCTAAAACGAAAGGAAAAACGGATAAGATGTATTTTCTAAATTCTCCCCGCTCGGTTGATAACGATGTGCCACCCTGGGCGTGAACAAATAAGAGCAACATTAGCAATTACCATGATGACACACAATATGTTATTTCTGAAGGAAGTTTACAAATACCTTTGTGCAAAAGATGTAGAGAGAATTACAACGTTAAGAAGGCAGTTTTGTCGGATGTCTGTGCATCCATAAGCTCAAAATTTTTTTTTGCATTGAAAAAAGGCGTTCCTTGTAACGCCGAAACACGTGTCTGCAGTATTCCTGCTCATTTGAGCCTCCTTAACGTTGTAATTTTCTCTACATTTCTGAAGGATTTTATTTCTGTGACAAACACAATGTGAAACTTGCTAAAGGTGTAAGAAGTGTTTTCATTGGTATTATGAAAAATAACCAAAAGAATATCAATTTTTTTTCAAACAAAACTGTAGCTTGCTAATCTGCTTCATGATTTACAAAAATTATGGAATTTCATGTAAAAATAAAATAATATTTTTTCTTGATTTATTTTATTTGTTGTCAAACACTTTCTGTATATTACCGTGCTAAGCGCAAAAGTGGTATCTACAGTCGAGCTCAAACTGAGATATTACTCTTTAAAGTTTTGCGCCACCATGTATTTGATCCAGATGATATTTTTTCAGATTTTTATAAAAAATGTTTCCCGTTCTCAAATGACCATGAAACTTTGTGTTTAGGTTTGTGTAAAACCAACGCCTCCTAAATACTAAATGCCTAGAACACTTGCTTCGCTACCGTCGAGATGGGTTCCACTTTAAACGCCACCTTGCGGCAATCCGATAATGTCGTTGTTATTTTTCAATTGGATAATTTTTAAATTTAAATTCAGAAATGAACCAATCGTTAATTTTTCGAAGAACTACGGTAGATGGCAGTGTATCGTGAACCAAGGGCATTTTGCAGCTATTTGCGATGGATCCAAATAGTATTCGAATTAAATTTTTTGATTGGTTGATTTTTAAATTCAAATTTAGAAATGAACCAATCGTTAATTTCTCTTTCTCGAAGAACTCTGGTAGGTGGCAGTGTATCGTGAACCAAGAATGAAATTTTGCTCTGTGCTAAAAACCAGAAAGTTTCAGGCGATTAGTATTTAGGAGGCGTTGGGTAAAACACGCCACAAAGAGCTACCTGGTGGCAATGATTAATTTGTGCTTAGCACGGCAATATAGAGATGTGAGGCCCATCAGTCCGACGATTTAGGAAATTGTTTTTCGAAACTGAAAAATGCTTTCGTTCAGCTTTTTTTTTTTTTTTTTATTAAAGTGCCAACATACTGATAATATTAAAATTCTTCTGCGCGTGTTTTATACTCTACGCCAATAAAGAAACGTTGAGATATTCCTTTTTCTTTCAGCACAAGAGCTGATAGGCCCAAAATACCGCACCCAAGTGTCAATATTAAGCCACTCTGCCCGAAGTCTCGGTCTCATCTTTCTCTCCATAATGGCTTTCCTCGTTCGAGATTGGTCTCATATTGCTCTCGTCACTACACTGCCTTTCCTTGCCTTCTTTCTCTTTTGGTGGTAAGTATTTCAAACATAATTCATCACTCAGAAAGTCAGTTGTTTGCAATGAACGCTTTAGTAGTGCTACTGTTTACACAGAGAGGCTGAAGGACTGGATTAAGTTACCGTTGAGAAGTAAAAAGCACTTCATTGGGTTTATTAGACGAGGTTATTTTTCTGTTTTGAGGTTTAGTTAGCTTCCGGGATTTAAAAGAGAAATATTTTGAGTACCAGAGAGATACAGTTACACATCATTCGCTTAGTAGTATTAATAGGATTGTACTAGTTTCAACTTCATAATTTTTAAAAATGTATTTTAAAAGTTATATAGTTTTTCAAGAATGGAGTTAAAATGCTTTTTTTAGTTCAATAATTACAAATACATGTTATTAAATTACAGAACAATGCTTGTCTTGAGGAAAAATATACTCGAAGTTAATGCCAAAACATTTTATTTTTTCCCTTATACAGTTAAAGATTTCACAAACTTATAATTTTTACGAAATGTATTTTTATTACCAGATCTGCTTATCTACTACACATGTCTTGATGTTTGTTTACCTGAGACGTTTTCTGGCATTTTAAACGATAGATATTTCTGCACAAAACTATTTCGAAAAAAAGTATCAGACGCTAAAAAAAAAAAAAAAAAAAAAAAAAAAAAAAAAAAAAAAAAAAAAAAAAAAAACTGTTTTGCAGGTTTAGTGTTATTTTAATAAATTTTAATAAATATATTAAAATGTTGAAATAGGACACTAAATTGGCATACTACATTTAACGTACTTGACACATTAGTCATTGTTTTCTCAATACTTGTTTACTGGGATACTATAAAAAGGTGGTACAATGTTTTAGTTCAAATTTAGTTGGTTCAAGAAAATATTTTTCTTAGCAAACTTAAGCAAAATCGAATAGATATTTCGTGGTGTTGCTAGACAATTCGAATCTAAAATTGTTTCAAGTATGTTTTTAAATGCGGATGATAATTTAAGTAATTCCGATGTCGTGCTGTATATTGAGGTTTAATGCGACATATGGGCAATTCCATGCAAGTGTGGAAAAGCGTTGAAAAAATTAAACTCGAGTAATGTGACTGTTCTGCATATTTTTTGGTTTAAAAATGTTAGAAGTTTCTTATTTATAACAATTTTTTGTTAGGAATGTAGTTTTTTAGTTTCTTCAATACTTCGAAGTTGGTATTAGAGTATTTTATTTTCAGTGATGCAAATGGTCAAACTTTCAACATTGATAAGTTTAAATTTTTTTCATTAGATAAATGTGACAAAGGAAGATTTGCTTTTGTTTTTTGCACTTTAAATTAATATTGTGAAAGGATGAAACAAGTGTTTTCAATTTAATTAAGTGATTTATGTTAATTTCAAAAAGGCTCTGTTCTATGTAACGTAAGTTACCAAAAACATGTTAAAGTTTTTACAGCAAATAAAGAAAGGGCAATACAATGTTAACTATGTTATATTTTCTATCTTAGAGATGTGTACTAAGCAAATAACGGTACTTTTCTTTTGAATATTGTTTATTTAATTTTTTGTGCTACAATCAAAACATGTAACGTAAGTTACCCACATATGCAGATAACGTAAGTTACCTTAGTAGAACTTCAATACTTGTGTTTCGAAATAAAGTAAATTGTAAATGAAACCTATGTGGTTAATAGAAGTAATTTGTTCAATAATTCTTTTAATTGTACTGTATTTACTTAATTTTGATTACTTATATTTCTTAAAATGTCTGTTAATAAGATTACAATACACCTTTATTATAAATTACATGCTTCTTTTTGGTTGTTAAGATATTAATTCTCTTTAAACAATATCACTGCATTCAGAATATTTAGGAGGTAATGTATTATGAATTATTCAAAAATGACTTCTGTTATGATTTAAAGTTATCAAATATGTTTTGGAAAAAACAAATATAAAAATAGTTTATCTCTTTCAATTGAAATGTATTTTGTTCTTCATTAAAATGCCACTGAACTCTGCAGAAAAGATGCGCTATAGAAGGCGTAGGAGAAAAGTCATGTAGATATTACAGATTCATAAATAAAAGTCACTCTTGATAGTATTGATATATGTTAGAAAAAGCAAAATGTATCAAAAATATTTTCTGAAGATCCACACATTGACAATGACCATTTAAGAACCAGAAATGAACAAAATGTAGGGTTTCGTTTAGTTAGTATTTTAAGGAACAAGAAGAAAAAACAGAGATAAAAGCTGGTGACTGGTGTGTGGTGAAGTACGAAAATACATTGTAACCTTGAGTTGTGACGATTATTGAAGAAAACGAGTTAAGTAATAACTGCTGTTGGAACCAATTAGAAATGTCCAGAAACGACAGAGGAAATTTATTATAAGAGAAAACATGATTAAAAAATAGAAGTTCCTGAACTTGTTAATAACAGCGGCCAGTATGCATTTAAAAGTCTTATGTTTTGTAATATTTTTGATTGATCATTGAGTTTGGCATTAAATTTCTATAAATTTAACTCATAATTGTTAATTTTCAGTATTTTGACCTAAACTAAGCTGTAATTTTCATTCATTAATATTTGTAATAAAGATATGCTTGTAAGTAAATTTTGTAACGTAAGTTACTGTAACGTAAGTTACCCAGTTAAAAATTCCCATAAAATTCAATTTTTAAAATAAAATTTCAAATTAATGAAAATTAATTCCTAAATATTATAAGAAACTGATAAATTATACTTCAAATAAGAAAAAGCTGTAATAGAGCAGAAATTTGCCTTAGAACCAATTTTCATATTATGCCATTCCCTTTTTGTGTAACGTAAGTTACTAGCTTATTTTTGACTGCTAAATTTTGTAAAATTTAAGTGCATCAAATATTTTTGCATTTTAATTTCACTTTTGACTGTCATTTTCACTGAATGCTTTTGTACAAGGTTTTTATAACAATATTTGTCTGTACTAAGGAGCTAACTGCATAAGAGTTGGTCGAAATGTAACGTAAGTTACCGTGGAATTGCCCATATGAAATTAATTTTCAAAAAATGTTTTAAACCTTTTTGATAGCTCATTCATTGGGAGCTCGTTGTCTTCTTATCTCAAACCGAAGAAATATTTTTGAAAATAAAAAAGAAATTCTGGTTCGTGTATTTCTTTGCATTAAGCATTTTATCTGCACAATTTTAAGTTATATAAATGGTAATTTTCTCCACATTAATATATTTTATTCATTCAGTTATATGCTTTTTTTTACGAATTTTTCTATTAATATATTTTTATATTAGTATATATAAAAATACATTAGTATTACATATTGGCTGCTTAAGTTGCATGAGACCTTCACGGAATATAAATCTTATTCTAGATTGAGCAAGAAATAAGATGATTCGCTCAGTATAAACTGACGAGACTTCTTTTTTAAGTCTGTAGAGGTATTATATTATACATCCTTAATTCACCAATTTAACAGAGCAAAGTAAAGGACGAAATAAATAAGAAAAATTGAATACATGAATATTTTTTTAATCATTTCCCGCAGCACATTTATTGAAACTTAATGAATTTTGTGTATAAATTAGAGAAGCAATCGTTAAAAATTATACAATAGTTACTCCTACAAGAAAGTTTTTTTTCTAACTCTATGGTAACATTTTTTTTTGAGGGGGAGGGGGACGTTTCATATTTATAACTTTTTTAGTGCAATTAATTTAACCGGGAAAATTTATATAAGTCTGCTTGTTTATTTGAATTATTCTGACTTTCAACTCATAATTTTCTTTGAATCATAGTCACGCAGTTAAATCACAGTACGAAACATTTTCAATGCCACATGTTTGTGATGAAATACTAATCAGCCAAATCAGTCTATTCTGCGAGAAATTTGAGATAACAAAGAAAAAATACATAATTTGCATTGTTTTTAATTATAATTAGTTAATTGTATCTTAATTTCATTAAGAATATTGGTAAATGCAAAATGCTACTCCTAAAGCATTGCTTTTTATTCATGAATCACTAGATCATATTTTTATTCAGCTTGTAAGAATATTTCCTGTTCTGTTTTTTAAAGATATGAATGTTTTAACTTGTGCAATAATCCAGCAGTTGGTTAGGGTATTTCCAGAGTCACCAGATTGGCTAAAAGATCAAGGAAGATACGAAGAAGTCGAAAGAATTTTTGATGTGATAGCTCAAGCAAATGGTAGAGAGCTGACTCCGGAATATATCATCAACCTAAAGGTAAGATAATAACTTTCAAATTTTGTAAAACAATTTATTCAAAATTGTTCTAAACAAAAATTCCTATCCTCAAATTTTATTAAAGATATGGACCAAAAAGTTTGACCCCGTTTTTAATGTATTGACGTTACCAAAACGTATGTAAATGCAGTGCACTATGTTAACACACGACTACGTACATGTGGCAAAGCTAAATTATGAATCATTTTAGTTCATGCATGCGTTAAATTTATTTTAATCATATTAGCTCCTGACATTCATTTGATCCAAAATTCTCTTTGATTGATATTCAAAACGCAATGTTCCAATAGACATTTTCCCATTTTAAAAATATTGCGTAGCTGTTTTTTTTTTTTTTTTTGTCTTTGACTTATTTTGTTATTGATTGCAAATAACAATGTTAAGCATGTTTTTATCCTTAAACAAATATTTTTAAGCTATTCTTCTAATAAGAGGTAGTTGGAATGAGTAATCTGAAAAAAATCATTAAAAAGACATTCTACCTGCTACCTTCCTATAAGTGTCTATTTCGGACATGTCCTTAAAATTTTAAAACGTTTTATGTCTATTGTCTTTTAGAAAAGTTTAGTTTTGGCGCCTCCTGATTTTTTAAGCAATACCATCATTTGGCGTAATATAAAGCTAAGACGTTTTCGTCAGTAAACGCAATGCATTATTTCTGTCTCTCTAACGCACCCACATACACCTGATGCAATTCGTGATTACAAAAAAATATAATTTGAGTAAAGGGTCAAAAATTCAAAAAGGTTATTATTATTACTAATATTTGATATCTTTTATGTTGATGAAGTACATGAAAAAAAAATCATCGTAAAAGAAACACTTTGCTCATTCCATGAAAAATGCATTCAAAGCGTTTAGCTCCCACCATTCTCCAGAGACCAATACTCATTGCACCCTGCTGAGAACAGAACAGCACGAGCGTATTATCTATTTATTATTCAAAGTAACATAATGCCATTATTTCCTACAAGAGGGAATCCGCTTATATGAAGAACCGATAAAGTAAATTAACATGGATACTTTGATAGGGCGTTCATTTCCTTTTAAATGGTTTCTCTTATGGAACCCTAAAATTTTAGAGGTTTTATGTCCATTGTATTTTAGATAATTTTAGTTTCGGCACTTCTTCATTTGTTAAACAATACCATCTTTTGAAGCAGTACATAGCCAAGACTCTTGCTTCAGTAAACCCAATGCATTATCTCTCTTCTTTCAACACACACCTGTCACAATTCGTGATTGCAAAAAAATATAATTTGAGTTTAAGGTGATAAAATTCAAAAAAGATTTTATTATTATTGTTATTATTATTATTATTATTATTGTTATTGTTATTATTACTATTATTATTATTATTATTATTATTATTATTATTATTATTATTATTATTATTATTATTATTATTATTATTATTATTATTATTATTATTATTATTTGATAACTTTTATGTTGATGACGTACATGAAAAAAAAATTATCGTAAAAGAAACACTTTGCTCATTCCATGAAAAATGCATTCAAAGCGTTTAGCTCCTACCATTCTCCAGCGACCATTACTCACTGCACCCAGCTGATAACAGAACAGCACGAGCGTATTATCCATTTATTATTCAAAATAACATAATACCATTATTTCCTGCTAGTGGGAATCCGATTATATGAAGAACCGATAAAGTGAATTGACATGGATGCGGTGATAGGGTGTTCATTTCCTTTTAAATGGTTTCTCTTTTCCAGAGGCGTTTCCGCATCGAGGGCTCCATGCTGAAGGAGAGGCGGCGGAGCGGAAGAGAAAGGCGATACACCATTTGGGACTTATTCGGAGGCTCCAACACCAGCAGAAAAACGACGGCCATCATTTTTATTTGGTATGTTCAGCATTTATTTTTGGGAAACTAATTTTCGGGATTCGGAAAATATTTATTAGCGGGCATCTGAGGATGACTTTATGAAAAAAGTTTCAGAACTTGTTCGCTTTTAGTGGTTATGCTTTTAGGTGAAAGAAAATCTTTGCTGAAGATCAATGTCAAAAGGTAAAAATGAGTGAGCCGATCATTCTATAGGTTTAATTTTCTACTTGACCGAATTATTTGTAACGCTAAAACGATTCTTAAAATCATTTTAAAAAATACTTTTAGAAAAAAAATAGTAAAAAAAATGTTCTTTTTTTGACGGAATATTTTGCATGATTTAAAAAGTATATTTATTTATTTGTTTGTGTAAAATTGGTTACCATAAATATTTCAACAAGTTGAAAATTAATTGCCAGAAGTTTCATGAATTTAGAGAGTTTTTTTAATTAGTAATATTTTATTTGATTTTTTTTAAGCGCCGAGAAGTAAATTTTTAGTTTTTACGTTGCATTAGTTTATATGGTAACATTATTAATATTACATCATTCGGGACCTATTCCGAGGCTCCAACACCAGCAGAAAAACGACTACCATCATTTTTATTTGGTATGTTCAGCATTAGTTTTTGCAGTTTTCGTGGGAGGAAGCTAATTTTCGGGATGTGGGAAACATTTATTAGCGGGCATCTGAGGATGATTTTGTGAAAAAATTTAAGAACTTGTTCGCTTTTAGTGGTTATGTTTTCAAGGGAGAAATTATTTGCTGAAGATCAATGTCAAAAGGTAGAAATAAATGAACCAATCATATTGTAGTTATGAAAGGCTTGAATTATTTATTTGACTGAATTATTTTTAACCCTAAACTAATTTTTAAATCACTTTTAAAAATACTTTTAGAAAAACGAAATAGTAAAAACATGTTGTTTTTTTTGACGGAATATTTTGCATATTTTTAAAAATATATTTATTTATTTGTTTATGTTGAATTGGTTACTATAAATCTTTCACCTTGTAGAAAATTAATTGCCACAAAGTTTATGAATTTAGAGAGGTTTTTTTTATTATTAGTGTTATTTTATTTTATTTTTTTAAGCGCAGAGAAGTAAATTTTAAGTATTTATTTAGAAACATTATCAATAATCTGCATTGAATGAAGTATTTTTGTTTACGTTCATTATTTTATAACAAAAACAGTTTTATTTTCTACTTCACAATGGATGATACAGAATTGATGATAATTATGCACTATCACCGTTTTAGAGAACTGCATTCTGTGGTATGTATTTACAAGAACATCGCAAGTGGTTTTTGCTTTTAGGTTTTCTAGGATAAGATTAAATTTATGATTTTTTTAATTAAATACTCGTAAGTTAAGCTTCATATTTAATATGAAGCTTAAGGAATATGAAGGTTGCGAGATCAAAAAATGAATTTAAAATGGACTATACTCTAATATAACAAACGTCTATTTGTCGTTTTTTCGCCTACCAACTTCGTTTTAAATAGCCATACGCAGGTATTAGTTTCATCAGTTCTGTATGTAGTTGTTTACACTAGTCTTCTATAATCTAAGGAATGATGTTTACGAAAATCCTGGGGTTTTTTGGAACAAGCGTTTACGATTTTTTATAAAAAAAAAAAAAACAACGTTATTCCACCTGTGTTCTAAAATGTTGCTGCCATACCGAAGACAAAATAGTACCTTTCTCCAAAGCCATTGATTTTTTATCATCTTATTTTATCGAAATACAAACCGATTTTCATGTAATAATTACTTTTCCAAGTACAAAGAAACATAATAAATCATAATGATGGTGAGTGAAATAACAATTTCCCTTATAAATTGCCGTTAATGGTACTTTTTCTTGTCTCGTTAAAAGAATATCATATGTTCTATTCTTTGAAACTCAATTGATTTATCTAGAAAAAACATGTATAATGTACTTTTCAACAAATAAATGGAAATGAATCACGTCATAATGGAACTTTTATAATGACACCATAATATTTTTCTTCCCTTTGACTACTTTTTAGAAATAAGATACGCTTCATAAGAAAAGGGAACAAATGCTTTAAAAATAAATATTATTAAGTTCATATTATAAAACAGTCGCATAAGAGGTTAAAAATAGCACTGACATTTTTATTTTTAAGAAAATAAAAATAAGTTACATTTAAAGAAGCAATGTTGAAAATGTTTACAGTTTGAGGCAAAGCATTTTTTTAATGACTAGCTATTTTAACTAATTGAAGAAAAACAAAACATCTCAGTATAAAACGTACATTATTAATATCCCGTGATGATTTTATGTATCTTATCGTAAAAAAGTTATTCCTAGAAAGTTAGAACAGAATAAGTAAATAACCTGCACAAAATACATTTATCCAGAAACTTAACATTTAGCAGGTAACGGCAAAAGTGTTTCCCTTTTTTTTAATTCCATGAAGAAGAAGGAGATATACATTTGGAACAAAATATATTTTCAATAACATCTGTTTATCAAACTTTAGAGAACAAACAATATTTAAATTAGATCTCTGAAAAGGCTTACTAAGTTTAACCATCTGTTGAATTTGCAATGCTATTTTAAGTGAGGAGTACTTAGTACTGTTTTACTCAAGATAGTTTTCTTTTTAAAAAATCCCTGTAATTTACTAATATTTTTAATTGCACTGCAGAAACGCTTACTGCATTAAATCAGAGGTTTCAGTCCATTAATTCATAGCAACGACTTTAGATATTTACCATTAATGTTAGTATTGTTCATTAATATCTTACCATGATTCATAATGAAGTAAAAAAGCAAACCTCAGCATTTACGTGACTGATACTGTATACTTGTAAAACATGAAGCTCCACGCATAAATATGTTTTTAAAACTTTAGAGAGCAATCTTGGAAAATAAAAAATACGCAAACAAATTAATTAATTAAAATTGCAAGCTGACTATCTAGCAACTGAAATTAGAAGCGCACGAAATTATAAATCCCCAATTCTATAGTAGGGGAATATGGGGCAAGATGAATTGTTAAGATATTTCTATGAGAAGAGTAACTTATCTGGTAATATTTGAACTAAACAGTAACACGTATAATATTTTCCAGGCTGGAAAATACCTCTAAACATAAAAGCATATGATAATACAATGTCCAAAAACTGGCAGTATTTTGTTGTAAAGGTCATTCCATAGTGACTAACGTAACATTTAGAGCTGATTTTGTAATTGTTTTTACTTGTAACTTAAAAGATAAAAAAAAAAAATAGTTACGCTGGTGGATTTACAGTGTACATGGTATCTATGTATCATTTCTGCTAAGAATTTAAAGCAAAATTACTGACAGTAGATATGTTTTCAACCAAAAGGGCAGTGTGACTAACGTAACATTTTTGCAACCTTGAAAATGAATGCTCATGTTGTGAGGCAAAAATTTTTCAAAGTTAAGCAAGTGATAAAAATTGAATAATATTTTGAAAAATATAAATTTGAAAAATATCTAAAGTTGGCTTTTAAAAACATAAAACACATTTATTAAATCTTATTTTAGTCTTAAGTGTCTCTTTTACTCAACATGGAGTGAGACTAACGTAACGTGACTAACGTAACCATCGAATAACAAGCAGTAAACACACTAAAAACTATTTATTAAGGCTAATCTGAGTGATAATTACAATACTTTTTACATTTTTTTAAAACTTATTATGTTGCATGATTTTAATTTATTTATTTATTTATTTATTAATTTTTTGATACTTTTTTCACTTCGGTATTTTTTTTAAATCTTCGGCAGAGGTTGACATTTCTATGGAATGACCCGTAAGTCAAAATATTAGTTACTAGTCAATGCCTGCGGTAAAAGAAAACCATATAATACTATTTGAAAAAAATAAAACATTGGGAAAAGAAGACGAATTTAAAGTTCATCTAAATTCTCGCCGAAATTGATTGATTATTCATGTGTCTTTTTTTGTTACTGCAAGATTCGAAAGACGAGCAATATCTCCAGTTACAATCCTCTATTGTCTATTGTTAAGCATTTTCTTTCTTCGCAGAAAACTACTTTAATATTTATAGCACTGTTTTATGCAACTGTGTAAAACTATTCTCCTCTCTAACACTTTTTATCATCCGTTTAACAACAAAAACAACTACATGATTCAGAATAAGTATTAAGTAGGCAATTTTCTTTTGAAATAAATGACATACATTGTTTTTGTGTGTTGAAAAGTTTCTTCTTCTGTATAATCTCTTTTTTTTTTTATTGTAAAGAAAAAAGATTTATGTTTAAAATAAAATTAAATCATAAATAAAAAACCTAAGATAACAACAGCTAAATTGTGTGTTTAATATACAGCCATTAAATGCTTATATAACAAGAAAACCAAAAACTTAGAATTTCATAAATAATTATTTTCGTTTTAAATTCATATTTTTACTTCTGGTCATTAATTTGGAAAAATTAGCAACTATGTTGGAGCAATGAATTCACTAATGTGAACAAAATCTTTCTGTAATCCATGAGTTTTTACTTTTCATGTCAGACTTTTGTCCAAATGTCAAGTAATGATGATATATTTAAGTCCCCCATTTTTAAAATTACAATCATGTTTTATCGAAACTGACCTATACTGATTTAAGGGTTATTTCAACTGTCAGTCATCTTTAATTACAAAAAATATTATCTGACCAGGTTAAGTTAAAATTGAAACAAAGTAATATATTTTTGAGTTTCTAATTTTGCCCCCCCCCCCCCTGCAGGGTTTTTGTATGTCTGGCAATAATTTTAGTTCCACTACTGATTACGCATGGAGAAATTAGTTCCTGTTTAGCTTTAAATTACTTTTTGAACAAAACCTGACTCCAATCCACAGTACTTTACACTTGAATTCACACTTCTGTTCAGTTTTCTGCATAATGATTAAACATATGTGTAGCACCTTTTTTTTTTAGTTGTGTTCTTTTTTAAATTTGGTTATACCGAATTGAGAACTATTTTTATTTCGTCATTAATATTTATTTTAATGCAAAACGTGAACTGAGTTCAGGTATGATTAAAACAAAGTCAAACTTTTGGAGTCTGCAACTTTTTACACCAGTATAGTTTACCTTGTGTTTATATTTTGCTTGTAGATGCAGAAATACATTTTTTTTGCAACGTTTTATTACAATCTATCATAATACAACGTTGTGTAAAGAGTATATCTGTGCAACTCAAAATCGTTCATAAAAGTTCATATCTTTAATTTCGGACAAATTCCTGATGCTCACTCGTAATTTTAATGATTTGTTTTATCATTAGACGAAAACTAAAAGCATTCGTGTTCAAGCGTAATGGAACCGAATAAAATTAACTCAATGTATTTCATTCCCATTTCAGTCAAATATTCATTTGTAAGCAACTATACTAATGACAAGATATTTAGTTCTTCGGAGTCTTTAGATGAGGTAATAAGAAATGCCTTATAATAATATGCAGACGGAAATTTCATATGTAATAAGAGTAATATTCATCCAATTTTCTTTTACGACCTCCCCGGAGAATCTATAAAGCACTCTCTGTAGCCCCTTATCGAACCATCAAATGATGTTTTTGATTAGTTATGAGAAGAAAATTGCATTTGCAATTCATGAATGGAAGGCGCACACGTTATGTTATTTTTAAGAGAATTTTAGTAGAATATACATTTTACCTTTGAATAGAAAAGCAAGCCCGTCATTTCAAGTTTTTCCAAGGAGGGTCAAAGGGTCCAAGCACAGTGTAATTTCATAGGAAAACAACAAACATCACGCAAAATTATAGGTAAATATACTGATTTTTTAAAGTCCGGAGGAGGCAATTGACTCCCCACTGCCCCCCACCCTTAAATGACGGGTCCGTGTAAACGTATTATTACTGTTGCAAAACATTGCAGTAACAATGCATTGATTTATTTAGAAATAAATTTAAAGTGAAATTATTAGCTCCTTCCCCCTTACAAAAGGAATGCATTAAAGGTGAAAATAAGTAGTATTTGGCAATGAAAATATTGAAAGTATGCTTTTGAAGTTATGATATCTTCCCAATCAAGGCAAAGGCCGTCGTCCAAATTATAATTTGTTGATGCCTGGCAAGTTCTGTATTTGGGAAAAAGCGGTAAGGTTTTCACTCCCTCCTAGAAGATTAAGCCTTTTAGATGACCACTAGCTAGGGGCGAGAGTATAGTGCAAATCTCCCTCTCAAAAGTAAGTCTAAGTGGAAAACCGGGTTCTTCCCTCTATACCAATTGTAAGTAGGCGGAACTATCCAATCATTTTGAAGTTGCAGAAGTCCAATTATGTTACGTTCCATTAATGCAGGGTGCGGGTGACTGCATCTATAAATAGCAAGGCTATACGCCAGATAATTTCCATAAATATCCACATGGGAAGGAATCCATTATACACTGATTATCATAAATTAAGGGAAAATCACAAAAATCGCGAGAACTCCCTGAAAAATAATCCAAATCATACAAAATTTGGATGTGTTGCTAAGTAAGAGTTGCTGAGTAAAACTATGTTATGCAAATTAGTGGCGCTGCAATCGGAATACGTCATCTTCGAGGAGCTTAAAAAAACAGGTTTGAGAACAAGCCTATCCAACTCGTAGCTATGACTTCTAGGCATTATTTACCTGCAGAACTAAGATGCAGAGCCATGGGGAGACTAGAAGCAAGACAAAGTCAAACAGAAGTGGCCAGGTGGCTAAATTTGAGTCCTTCTATGGTTCATAGACTTTGGAGCCAATTTTTAACCACAGGTTCGGCATCCAGGAGGTTCAGTCAAGGACGGCCAATAGCTGCGACGGGCGCTGATGACCGATATTTGAGGTTATGTGCACGCAGGAGTAGATCTGCTACTCTGACTCTTCTCAGATCCTCCCTGGCTGCAGCCACCGGAAGGTTGATGTCAACTTCTACCGTGCGTAGAAGGCTTCACGAAGGTGATCTGTATGCGACACGATCAGTTATTTGTGGATGAATCTTGGTTTGATGGAAGGTAAGTTGCAATTTATACGGGGTGTTCAGTTTTAACAGTTAGTTTCGCAACCTTTCGTCCTAGAACCTAGATGAATGCTTCCAGTGGCAGAAGTGCTCAAAATGATGTGAAGAGTTATGGTAATAAACGTTTTAAGCAGAAACAAAGTACGGCTGTCTGTGAGAACTCAAAGGCGAAATAACAATAACAAGAAAACTTGGGACAAAATAATTAATAGTTTGACGAAAAAAAAATAATATTTACGAAACTGATTATCTAATAATTATAAAAAATCATTAAACGTATAAAGTATTGCATGTTAAACACATTTTTTTACGCAGCATTACTCACAATTTAACATACATATGCTCAAGATTTCCTCCGTGAACGAATAAGGTTCTTTACATTTGCTCTGAAAGTGCGGGTTTATTCAAGGGAAGCTACCCTTAGAGTTACTAACATATCTTTCAAAAAGCTTTTTGGTAAAATGTCTAAAAAAGCTTACATCTGACTTCAAAATGAAATACCGAAAATGCGCCTTTTGATACCACCGCATTCAGATATTCGTTTCGTGTTATTTTCATGGATTTTCGTGAGATTTTTTGAGACTACCGCGTAGTATATTCAACAGTAAGGATTCTTGACTTCTAAGCAAACGCAGAGAAATTGGCTTTGCGTGTTCCGTAAATTTTGTCTTATGTTTATCACAACAGCATACCCTTTTTATATTTTTGTATTTAGAATAAAAGTATGTGTACTATTTATTGGATACAATTCTAAAGAAAATTGATTTTTCCACGCCAGATGCCGACTGTGAGATTCCAGTTTACAGATTAAACAACGAAATTAAAATACAAATCCAATAAATACGTACTCGATCTCTTTGTCTTTCTCTCTTTAATCATGCACACTTACGAAAAAATTACTCTTTTCAAAAATTTGATCATTACCACACAGTATTAGGTATAAACTAACAAGAAAACTATTGAGTTTTTTTTGTAATTTTCTGTTCGTTTCTTGCAGTTTCGGAAAGGTACTTTGTAAACCGAAATTGTAATAAACTAAGTAATACCTAGCTAGCTTACTTTGAACTTAAACAGGCATCATTATCTTTACTTGAGGCACTTTGAGCAGCTAAAAAATATACATATATATTTTTTTTTTTAATTTGAAATTGAATGTTTCATTTATAATGCGTATCTAAGGGTACTCTTTTAAGCACACTTGGTTTTCTAAAAATACCCTTAATGTGATCCTGCGTAACATAAATAGAAAATGGTAACATGGAGCAAAATTGTTTACAGTTCGACGACATCGCATGCATGCGTTTAGGGAGAAATTAAACGTCTGTATCTAAACCTGAATTTGTGAAACTTAAATTTTTTTCCTACGGCTTACAATTTTCAATTTTATAGTTTTAGAAGAAGAGTTTTTTTTTTTTTCTTTTTTTGAAATAATTACATATTAGAAAAATATTAGCAAATAGAATTAGCGATTTCATCATTTATTTTTCTCGTGAAATTACTATATTTCAGTTTAATAAGCTTTAAAGTGTGAAAAAAAAGTAACTTTAGTTGTAATATAAACTGAAGGGAAAAAACTTCTATTTCAGTATGTCTGAAGAAAAAAAAAACCTCCCATTCTTATCCCAGTAATGCCTGACATTTTTTCCCAAAGATATTTTGTAAAATGGTTACTAACAGTGTTTAATGGACAGGAAAAATAATAAAAAAAAATATTATGTAAAAAATAATTTTTTTATTAAGGGAAGAAAAATCGTTCCTTAAAAGTTACGATAGATCCCAGAGGGTACACACTTTTTTTACTTTTTTTTCTGCCTACAATATAATAATTAAAAATAAATTTTAGAAGAAGAAATAAAATCAACAATTAACATAAACTGGGAAGCTGGGAATAACTTTGAAAATTTAGCTTTTTTTTTTGAAATTGCGAACGATGTAATTTTTGATAAAGATCATATTAAAACTGCTATAGAACACACTTTACAATGGTTACGTGCTGCATTCTGTTAATAACGAATCGAAACAATACCAAGGTACTAATTGAACACTATTATTTGGTTGAAATGTTCATTTGGGGGAAATTCAGACCTTTTTTTTTGACCTTCCCTAAAAGGGGACGCTAGGCATTAATGGGTTAAAATGAATGCTATCGAGCTTTTTAAAATCGCTTATAAGTATAAACGACAGTAAAACACTATGTATTGTGATTAAAATAGCTCCACTGAGCAGATTTTTCTGGACAGGAAGTTTTCAGGAGAAGGGAGTGATATTTACTAATTTCGTCTAAGATGACGAGTCCACTTGAGCCAGACTTTCTCTGACATTTTAAAAGTTAAAAAAATAAACTACAGAAAATACTTTGTGTACGCTCAAATTGAAGTCTTGAAGAAGAAGCAAATCTTTAACATTCTTTAATTACATGCAGAGTTTAAAAAATAATTTACTCTTTCAATCCTTTTTATCTACAAAGTCAAATATCTAAACTCATTAGTAACTCCGCATGCATACATCCGAGTGCTAATAGCACTGATATCTTCCTCTCCTAAATAATGCATCCCGGATCAATTCATCTTGACACATCAGCGGTTGCATCCGAACGACAACGGTTGAAGCGATATCACGAGGAAATTCGAAATTAACTCCCAAACACTCTTGCCGTGATGCTTCCAAACGTCGCTGCCTGAATATTAGTGATCCAATTATGACAGTGTTACAATTAGCGACCGGGTAGTTAATACTCAGACTTTAATTTTCGTAGTACTGAATGGATGGATGTTCGTCCGGGTTTCTAATTGGTAAAACATGTTGCAGTTTAGCGATTGTTCTTTGTGTTTGAAAGCAGGAATAAACTGAACAGGATGATGTAGTTTCGTTTTTGAATAAAATGCGTTTGTTATTTGGAAAATAATTAATCCGTATTCCCTTTTATTTTTCCAGTGATTTAAACAAATAGGAACTAAAATAAATGCCAATTTTCGTGAATAAAATTGCTTATTTAGGAAATTATACTGTTTTTGATTGTCCATTTACGTTATATTGGATGAGTTTCATTAAGACTTATATTTTAGACTGCTGGAAGAGAAGCTCTTGCTGGAGCACTACGTTGTTAAAGGAAAACCGCGTTTATGACTTTAGATTTTTATGTTATACAAGCACAAATTAAGCATAATTGCTCATTATATAAATATATTAAAGGATTTAGGTCAAAGTAAGGGAAATCGGATGCTTTAGTCAAAAACGGCATTAAAAGTAAGTATATATGCCATACACATGAATCGCAGTATTACATTTTATTTTCTAAAGAATAAAATTAGGGAAAACCTTTAAAAAAAAAGTAAATTAAGGAAACTTTTTATTATATGTAGATTAATGCCTTAACCAGAAATTCCTTGGATTTACTGTTTGACTGAGGGTGCATATAGTTCGGAATATTAGAGGGTTTTCTTTTTTTTTTTTTTTTTTTTTTTTCAGTTTAGGAGAAAATTGTGTAAAGTACGAGGACTCCATTTTCCCCCTGTTATACGTCACTGTATATTGTAAAACATATTGTTAAAGCAATGATCATTATGACGTACAGAAATAAATTATTATTTCATCCAGAGATTGGTTCCGATTACCGTTGAGTAGGGGAGACCGGGGACGGTTGTGACGGTCGTCGTATTAGCTAAACCATAATTAATATCTGGTTGAAGCAAAGAGAGAGAGAGAGTATCAGCATGTTTGTCTGAATGTGTGTCAAAACATTGCGGTAGCCATCGAGCGACATTAACGCTAGCAGAGGGGTTGGTTACTTTTTAACAGTCAAAAGTAAGCTTTTTGTTCGATTTCTTTTAATAATTTCTGTTGAATGGGTACAGATAGAGAAATGAAAGTTTTCCCCCGTTAGTAGTGAACCTTAATAGTGAAATAGCAGTGATTACTTTTCATGTAGGCTATTTTGTATTGCCATGACGATTGCTGTTTTCAAAAGTAGTGGGTTGGGGTCGGTTGTGACAAATTGCGTGGGGACGGTTGTGACACGAATAAAACATGCTTTTAATACATTTGATGCCCATAATACGCTTAAAGAAGACAGAAATAGGGCAGTGTGACCTAATGAAATATAAAGAAGCTTATAAAGAAGTGAAACTTTTTTTTTCTTTCGGACAGCTTTGGAAATGCAACGTTAATCGTAAGTCTTTGCTACGAAGCATTCGTTCGTAAACGCGATGGAGCCGGCCGGTGCTGTCACAATGAAAACAACGTGTGCATAGATTATATTGCTCATAATAAAGTGCTTTTGAGCTTACATATAAGCTGAAAGCAGACATGAGAGTAAAACGGCTACTGAGAAATGGTTTCGTTAGAACTTTTTCACGTCTGTTCGTGTAGCTCATGCAGCTAGCCTTTCAAGAGTAACAAGCTTCAATAAAACAAATAAATGTGGAATCTTTGTTTGACATTTGATAATTGTTATGAAAAGACACGGCTATGACCCACAGGATGTGCATAATGTTGCCAAAATAGACGTTACGAAATTCCAGAAACCTGACATTGTTGCAAAACTTGGTATAAAGCTACTTCAATTGAACGAGGCACTTTTTTAGCCTACTTTCCCGTTAAAAACAAAAGAAAGACGAAAAAAGTATTAAAAGTAGCTTAATGCATCTAAAAAATATCGCCAAGTCCGAAAAATATCGCCAAGTAAAAAAAAATATCGCCAAGTCCAAAAAATATCGCCAAGTAAAAAAAAATATCGCCAAGTCCAAAAAATATCGCCAAGTAAAAAAAAATATCGCCAAGTCCAAAAAATATCGCCAAGTCCAAAAAATATCGCCAAGTAAAAAAAATAAAAAGGTAAAATGAATATCGAAAAATTAAAAATTTGAAAGTAGGGTATTGAGATGGGGAATTTGTGTGTCTGTCTGTCTGTCGGTCGGTCTGTCGATCTGTCGGTCTGTCGGTCTGTCGGTCTGTCTGTCCCCCCCTAATAACTTTTGAACGAACATTCCGATTTGGACAAATTTTTTTTTGTTGGAAAGATCTCGGCGAGTACAGCTCATTCCCGTATTTGATTTTTCGATTTGAACAATTTTTGGTTCAACTTTGAACCGTTCAAACAACCTGTCCCGCGATGCTAACTTTTGAGTGAACAGTCCGATTTGAACAAACTTTTTTTTGTTCGAAAGGTCTTATCAAGGATACTCCATTCCCATATTTACATTTCCGATTTGAACAATTTTTTGTTCAACATTGAACCGCTCAAGCAAGCTGTCACCCCTAATAACTTTTGAGTGAACAGTCCGATTTAAATAAACTTTTTTTTTTGTTCGAAGGATCTCAGCAAGGATACTTCATTACCGTATTTAAATTTTCAATTTGAACATTTTTTCGTTCAACATTGAACCGTTCAAGCAACCTTTCCCCACCTAATAACTTCTGAGTGAACCATCCGAATGGAATAAACTTTTTTTTTTGTTGGAAAGATCTCGGAGAGTACAGCTCATTCCCATATTTGATTTTTCGATTTGAACAATTTTTAGTTCAACTTTGAACCGTTCAAACAACCTGTCCCACGATGTTTTCAGAAAAAAAATTTAACATTAGCACCTACGGGGAATTTAAGTTGAATGTTGATCCTGAACTTAAAGTCGGATTTCCTTCAAACTAACTTTGTAAGAAAATGGTTTTGATAAATAATGTTTGCAAAGTACTTTTCTGAGTAATCTTCTGTGAGGACTCTGATTCCAACTCCGACTCCGCAAACATGGCGGAAATGCAGGCTCAGAAAAAAATGACTGACTGCGCAGACGATTTTTTGTTTATTTATTCATTTGTTTTATTTTATTTATTTATTATTATTATTATTTTTGGCAGACGATTTTTTTTGTAATAAAAATGTTTCATTCACAAGGGTGTTTTATTCTTTGTTTGTATTTAACAACTGGCAACGGATTAAAAGTGAAATTGGAGACATTTTATCAACGGACGAGTTTTTTTTTTTTCTTTTTTTTTTCCTTTCTTTGATAAAATGTGTTTTGATGTACTTTGTACTTTTAATTTTTTTTTTTTTTTTGAAAACAATTGAGGAATTTTTCTACGGAAGAACTGTAACAGTTGCATTCTTTAAAAGGTGCGACAAAACTTTATTTATTCATTTATTTACTTTTTATGTGTCTATTTCATCTGATGAGAGGGGTATATTTTGCTTTTAGAAATCAGCTTTAAGTGCTAAAAAGGTATGTTTGACATAATTTTTAGTCTCAGATAATTAAGAGAACAATGATCAGATGCTAGAATGCCGATGACCATGTACGGGAAAGTAGGCTGGTTTAGTTCTTGACAGAACTTCTTGTTAAGTATTAAACTTTCCCAGATGAAGGTTATGTTGAATTACGTTTAATATTACTTGAAATTAAAAGTGATCTAGACTGTTTTGCTGTATATTTGAACTTGTTACAACCGACCCCAAGCACTGTCACAACCGCCCCTGGGGTGGGGTCGGTTGTGACATTTTTTCCTTTTTTGTTTAATTTGGTCCTGTGAGTCAACTATTGTACTTAGGGAGACAATTTTAGTATTTATAAGCAGGCAAATGTACACTTTAACATAAAAACAACTTTAAACCAGCTCACAAACATTACTAAGGGATCTATGCGGGAGCAGATGAAAATTGTCACAACCGTCCCCAGTCGCCCCTAACGTTATAGATGGAGATTCGAACTTTTTTTTAACTTGGAAATTTATAGCAGGGAATACATAATATTTTATTAAGTGTGTGTTTTATTATATGAATGTACAAAAATTATAATATTTACCCAGTACAATACTTCCCGATGAGATTAAAATCATTTGAAACTGAATTTACGCCATAAATTTCAAAGATAATAGTTGACATAGGCAGCATGGTTACGAAACATGTTATCTTTTCTGAATTAATGACTGATAACACCACAAAATAGGTGAATAATACAAGACATTAACCCTACGTTTTTTTATATATCACGTACAATCACTTACCCCATTTGAAATATATGTAGGTTTCTTGCCGTCTAACCATTCTCCAGCCGACGCTGCTACTTCACTTAACAAAAAATTATGTCTCGCTGTTATATTTTCAAACTGAAAACAAAATATATGTTCTTTCCAGGAAGAACATTACAAGAACTAATTAGTGTCTGGCCAGAAAGTGGAATCCATTTTTATATGGCACATAGGTTCATTGTTTTGAACAATTATGTTCATGTCCCTACCTATATATTGATTACCGTCATATTGATTTGTGTCAAATGTATAATCTGCAGGTTTACATCCACCACTGCAAGCGTTGGTTTAAGTCTCTATTCATTGGAGCTGGAAGGCGACATTTATGTAAATTTCTTCATGTCAGCTGGGGCTGAAGTTGCCGCTGCAGCGGTGATAGTGGTTGCTGTTGGACACTGTGGTCGACGATGTTCCTTTTGCCTCAGTTCTGCTTTGGGAGGAGCACTGACGCTCTCTATCGCAACTACACAAACAGGTAAACCTTAGAGTTATTGGAAGCTTTGTTTTCTTTGAAATGAAGAATAAAACTAATTTTATTATAAAATCAATAAAATACCTCTGAATTAAATTTGTCTCAAACACACATTACAAAATCGTGATAAAATGCAAATTTTAAATCAGTTCCTAAAGATGAATACAATTAGAAATCGTTTTCCTTATATTAGAAAATGTGCACCTTGTTCATTAGTGAATTAAAGCTAGAGACGCAAAAAAAAAAAAAAAAAAAAAAAAAAAAAAAAAAAACCAATATGTTTCAGTAAGCAACAATTGAGTTTGAAAATGAATGTAAAAGGAGTTTTGATTGAATATGTGCTTGTTTCTGTAAAAAAATACAGTTACTCTTAGTTATAAAATTATAACATATGCATTTTCAATTAGGTTTAAAACTATTTAAAGTGTGAGACCAGTTAAAAAGCGGTTTTAAAGAATCAAATTCAATTCCTGTTTAGTTGCAATTAACTTATAGTCTCCTTTCAATTGAACCTTTTTGATCTTACTTTTTAGCTGCTGCTCCTTTGGTTACCTTTACTGAAACAATGATATAGTATCTAGTAAAAATGTCTCTTTTTGTATCTACTTTATTAGCATGCTCTTTGTAAACAACTGTGCTTGTTTGGTGCAATATTTATCAATACAAAAAATAGTATCATTAACAGGAAACAAATTACAAATCATTCGGTTTTGTGTTGTCTAGAAAGTTGAGTTTTAGTTAGTTAACTCAAAAAATATTATTCTAGTAGTTCAATAAGATGTTATTTTACTTTTTTAGGAACAACAACTCGACTGACAATGTTCGTTGTGGCTAAACTTAGCATATCGTCCTCATCAGTTGTCCTTCCCCTGTGGACGGGGGAATTACTTCCCGCTGTTGTTCGTTCTTTAGGTATACAATTAGTAGACATGGTCGGGTTAATAGGACCAATAGCTCTTCCTTTTATATTGCATCAGGTAAGTTCTCTTTTTTAAACTCATATTAAAGTCTGGCATATTTTTCGACATTGAAAATAGTTATGACAGCAAAAATATGGGGTTTCTAATTACTTAAAAAGTTTTGGAAAAAACAAAACAAATTTCAACGCTTAAGTTATTCACTTGGGAAGCTGAGTGTTATTTTTTATATATTTTAGTTAGCAAATTTTTCTGAAAACAAACTAACAGGTAACCCGTAATATTCAAATAAAATATTATAGCCGTTTAATAATTTACATATTTAATCAATGTGCTTGGAACCATTCCTCTTAAATGAATTACTTTCTGATTGTCTTATTAGATTTTGGTACCCTAAAAACTTCAGTTAAAAAGCTTCTCTAAACATTTATCTAATCAGAGTAAGGATTAAAAGAAACGATTTTTTATGCACATAACGTCATCTACCTTTCATTAGAAAAATAATTAGAATTTCACATAGGCTCTATTTAGAACCGCCAGAAAAAAAGATGAAAATTAATTTAATTTATTTAGATGTCCCTGATGGTAATAATTTTTTTATGAAAATAAATTATTTTGAAAGCTCAATTTATTTAATGTGATAATTTCATTACTATTATCATTTTCCCTTCTGTCTCTGTTCATGGCTTGAGTTATGATGTTAATTAAAAATTAATAAGCAAAAATGCCAAGAAGAGGAAAAGATAAATTATTTTAATTTCTTGTTCTTGTGTAATGCTTCTATTGAAATGCACAGAAGGAAGTCATCTTATCATTTTAATTATTTATACGCTTTCTTAGATCTAAAGTTGGATAAAGATATCGTTATAACTTAATGCTATAAAAAAGAGCTTTTTACGCATATTCTAGAACGGTTATACAAAATAAGATTTATTTTTCAAGTGCCGAAAATAATTAGAAAAAGTGTTAATTTTATTTCAGCTTGCGACACGTCTCTAGTTAAATTCTGGAATTTTGAACTGATATTTTTTTGGAAATTAGACACCAACAGAAAACAGCAGAAAAAAAGTCAAATCTTATTATTACTCGTAGTTTCAATCCGCCGCTAATGATACGAAATTATTAAACTATGTATTCTGAAGAACATTTTTTATTACCAAAGTTGAAAAAACTAAACAACACTGAACGACTGAGTAGTTTCATTTTGCTAGATCATATGCGTTTAACTATGGTTATCAATTGACAATTTATTTAGTAATTGGGTACCGAGTATAAATAGCAAGAATAAGAATACTGAATTGCACTCATCATTTAAATCTTCTCTCATTGTTTGCTTCTTCTTATGTGACAAAATTTTCAAACACCGTTTTCCGGAACAAATTGTTATTTTTTAAAGAAAAAAGGGAAAGAGTGAAACCGTGTGTACATTTATTAACTTTGAAATTTGTAAATGTAGAAAATACCTCTTAAAGTGTTAGTTTTACATCAGAAGCGATGCAAAATAAATTCATCTATTCACTTGTGGGTAAAAAATACCCCAAATAAATGAGACATCTTCGAAATTATTTATTTCATTGAAGAAATGTAATGGAAAACCATTGTAAATAAATCAGAATAAAGCAAATGGTTCTGATGTAAATTAAATATGTTTTATCTGTATGATCTTCCAAGTCATATTGCATGGTATAAGCATAAGACTCCAAACAACATCAACTCGAGCTCTTGGTTTTACACTTCGTTAAATTGACTTGCAAACTTATTTCTCCTTTTAGGGAAGAAAATCACCCGGGGTGCCTTTGATAACTTTAGGTTCATTACAACTTCTCGGTGCGCTCGTGTCCCTATTGCTTCCTGAGACAATCCATCAGAAGACCCTCCTTACTTTAAAAGACGGAGAAGAGTTCGGAAAACATCGGACGTGGGCAGATTGCTTTCGCCTTGGGCCGCCGAGGTAAACATGAGATTGAAGTTACTGCATTACTTTTAGTTTCAGTAGAAAATAAAGTAATACATGCGTTCGATTTATATGATTGAGTCCGAAATCTTATTACCGACTGAACAAACTAAAAATCCTAGTAGGGGAATGTGGGGCAAAGTGAAATAGTAAAGATAGCTGATCAATTTCTAAATGAAATGTGTTCTGAAAATTATTCTACATAAAGATTGTATAATGTATTTTGATGACAACTTGCGTTGAAATATTATTTTTTACTTTTGGAAGTTATTTTACACCTTCAAAAAAAGGTAGAAATTTTCCACCTTAAAAACCTAGGGGCAAAGTGAAAAATGCAATATTTTTACTATGAAAAATTTTCTATATTCTGATTAACAGTAATTTTCATCAAATGTACGTGTAAACAAACGAATCAATGACTTATTAATGAAAAATAAACGAACAAATAAATAAACAATTATCGAACTCATTACTTTATTCGAAAAAGAAATGAATGAATAAAATAGAGAATGAATAAAAAAATCAGTGAACGAATTAATAAATAAGTAAAAGAATGTAAACTAATTAAAAAATAAATGCGCATGCAATTTAAAAAGATAATGCACAAATAAACGAAATGAACTATTTCACTTTACCCCGCGTGCACTTTACAAATTACACTGAACAATTTAATTCAAAATTCGCTTTGTAAAAACGAGATAAGTATTGTAATGGATACCAGTAGATCTCAATTAATACTTAAAATGATAATTACAAACATTTTATAATTGCATCATAACAAAACACATTTTGAAAAAAACATGAATATTACAATAAGCGTATCAAATTTTGAAAACGACTTGTATATTTTTTTTCGTTGATCTTTACATCTATATACCTGCTGATAGAAATAGACTGTATGTCTAGGAACAGTGTTAAAATATTGCTAGATTGGTAGCGCTTCAAACTGAAAATATTTTGCCATTTCACTTTGCCCCGCTATTTCACTTTGCTCAGCATTCCCCTACTAAAAAGTTTATCCACTTCATTGAAAGGTTTAATTTTAATCGTAGACATGTGCCGTGTGTAAACTGAGCTTCTTAAATGTTGTTGAAATTTGTGAAGAGAAATTTTAAATAATATGTGTGTTACATAATTGAATAATCACTATTACTTTCTGTACATATTCAAACGTTTTGCTGACTTATGCTAACATTTTCTAAAATGAAGTCCACAATATAGACTGTTACTGACTCGTTCTTTTCTTTTCTTTTCATTTATTAAATTGAATCTTTTTTTCTTGTAAGATTTTATACGAATTCGTATTAGGCATTGCAAAAAAGCACGGTAAAATGTATTTTTATGCTACTTACGACGTTCTACGATTATTTTTTTAGGCAGGAAGCGAAGAATGGAATTTTGAAAAACAGGGGTCCGCAACCTCAATCACCAATACTTAGGTAAGATATAAAACCAACTCTGACTCAGCAAACATAAGATATGCAGGCTGGGAAAAAATGACTGACTTTTACTCTTAAACGAGAACATTTCATTACTTATTTATTCATTTAATTTTAACTATTGGTAATGGATTAAAAAAAATACGAGAATAGCTGTATTGTTTAGAAGGTGTTTCAACTTTATTTAAATCCGTTTATTGACTCTTTACGGGTTAATTTCATCAGATTGAAGAGATTTTGTTTTTAGGAATCAACTTTAAGTGACAAAAAGGTATGTTAGACATAATTTGCGGCCTCAGATAACTAATGGAATAAGTATCAGATTCTAAAATTCACATATCGGTATCCGAGGTAGAAGGTACGTTTAGTTTTTGATAGAACTTCCTGTTTCTTTCAGTATTTGTCACATAACATTCAGAAACTTTGCTAGTGTTGACATAATTTCTTAAATTTCGTAAACATGTAAAACTTCTATAGCAATTAAATTAGAATTTGACTGTATATTTACTTGCCAAACATTTTCTGTAGGATGCAACAACCAAGTGGCAAAGTGCCAGTATTCCGTTTTTAGTGCACAGAAACGCTAGACATTTTGCGAAAAACGAAAAGTAAAGTAAATATATTTTGTATTCTCCCATTCATTGATTAACTGGGGAAAAACGCTTTTTTGTACAGTAAGAAAGATTTTTAATTTCACAGTAGAGAGAAATGAAGATAAATAACTCATTATTAATCACTCGTTTTTTACATGTAGTTATAGTTTAGATTAGATTATGATCGAAGTGGGAGTTTGTGATACCGTCCATTTTTCTTAGCTTGTTAATTGCAGAGTTTCTAAAGACGAGATGTGATCAATTTTTTTTGAAGTATATTTTACAAGGAAAACTGATGATATAGAGATATGAAGACATTTCAGACACATCTTCTGGTTAAAAAACGTGCAGCTTTATTACTGAAAATGTTTCCTATTTAAGCAAACATTAGCTACTACCATATAACAATGAACAAAAAGTAAGTTGGTTACTGTAAACTATAAGGAAATTATAAGCACAAAATATTGTACAAATTAGAGTGCAATATTTCAAAGCATCTTAAATTCAAGGATAGGTTTAAAAATGAATCCGAAAATATAATTAAAAAGAAACATTCAATAAAAGAAATCAAGCAGTTTAAAAATGTTTGCTTTATAAAAATAAAATGATTATTATTATTAGTAATACAAAAATAAGTATTTCAAACAATTAACAGTTCAAATCTAAGTCGAATATGCTTAACTTCTTAACTATTCAGTTGATATAATTTTTTAAAAATCTTAAGTAAAGGAAATGGTTACTGTTTTTTTTTAATCGCTATTTGCATTATATTTACTTTTAAAGAAGCATTTTTTCCAGTCTCAAATTAGTCTCTTAAACACCCAAAAAATTCTTCCTAATGTGTTTTCATGCACTTTTTTTCTATGATTGCTTCTGTTTTCACAGAATCTTCGCACATATAAATGAAGTAAACACACAGCTCAGAATAACTTTAAGGTATCACGCTTTTTAGATTCTACCCATATTATCTTTAGCCCTAGTGTCGCTAGTTGGGCACACTTACTAAAAATGTCGCCTTAAATGAAATGTGTCAAAGTTACACAGAATTAGTTTTTATTTTTTCACAGATAACGGTATTGAAAAGAAAAGAAATGGCATTGATCCGCATCAATGTTCAATATTTTTTCCAGTAGGAAATCAATAACAAATTACTAAGAACTCCTTAAATGATCTTCTCTTTCAGGTAAGGTTATTAATGTCCGACAAAATCTTCCTTTTGATTTATAGCACTTATTTTATTGCCCAGGAGGCACTAATTTTCCCAAGAATAAAGATGAAGATAGTTATTTTGATTTTTTTTTTTACTTTTCTACGTGATTAGAATAAGTTAATACCAAAATGAATTTGATTTCTCACTTTAATTTGATGTTCTGACGAGGAGGATGATTAAACTAGCATGGCATTTTCTATTAAAAAAAAACTAAAACTTGCATTTGTAAATATCGTTTTGATCTTTGTCTATCTTTCTATCTTTCAGTCTTCTTCGGAGACAAGACAGCTTACGCCGAGCCAGTTCCGAAGGGGAACAAGATCAATCAGATCCACAATCAGAGAGTTCTACGGAACAAGGATCAATAATTGAAACAGTCAAGATTACAGTTGTATAGATGTTAATAGCTTGGTACAAATCCATGTTTAGATCAAAGAAAAATGAAATCGAGCAAAAATGTGTTGATAAATTACAGAACAGCTTTATCTTAACATTAAAAATCTCATTTATGGCACAGACAGTTATGAAATAAGTTAATTTAAATTGTTCTTGAAATTGTTTGGATCAGAAAAAAGTACAATATAAACGTGCATTTGAAAACAGTTTAACTTATTTTTTTAAGAGAGTGATATCCATAACAATACCTTTCTTTACTCAATGAGTTACTTTCATAAGAAAAAAAAAAGTTGATTTTCTGTGATACAATTTTTAATGGAGACACTTGCATGCTACAAGCGTAACGAATCTTTTTTATGGATTTTTTGTAACATTGAATAACACTTTTTGTTTCAAAAATATATTTGAAGTTGTGTCTGTATTTGTAATATATATCAGTTTGCAAAAATTAGTATAATTTGTATATGTAATTTACATATAAAATAAATATTGTGTATAAATATAACTAAAAATAATTCATTGCACTCAAATTTGTATAATGGAATACTAAATGTGTTTTTAAATAAACATTTCTAACTATATTCTGATTTTTTTAGTCTTGCAATAATTATCTTATACACTATTTCTCTAGCCTGTATTTTTGTCAATATGTGAGATCTTATTCTTTTATCAAATTTCATGATTAACCGCTCATTATGAAGCTCATCGTACTGGTGAATGATGAAAAACAGACCCACTGTTAAAAGTTGTTTTATTTGTAAAAAACAAAAACGTTTTTTTTTTCTATTTTTCGTTGCACATTTATGCAAAGAATAGCTTTCATAATTTATGAAGCACTGTCACGGTTGGATTAAGCTTCATGCTTTCAAAAGAAATACATTCGTTCGAATCTGTACCAAAAAATATAATTTTAATGTTTTTTTTTTCTTCTTCTTTAGCTGAATTATATAATCTAACTTTTCTATATTATTTCTCAAATGTGTTTTTTTCTTTGTTTTTCATAGTTTTTTCACCGATATTAGTGAAAAAGAAACAAATAGTTCACATTTAGCTGTTATTTAAAACATTTTTTTTCAAAAAACGTACTCTTGTATCCTTTCTGTGCGAATGTTAAAACGTATCCATGTGTCATGCAAAATAAGATTAGTTAAAATTGAACATTTTTTACACCTTGATGTTTTTACAACCTCAGACAACTTGCCGTAGGTGAACAGCTTTTTAAAAAAGTTCTTTCAAATAGAAGTTGTTTGAAATAATTATAATCGCTATCAGATTGAAATAGCTTTCTTTTCACTGCAGCAGAGCTTACTTTGCATTTTTTTAAATTTAAGTTTGAAAGTATGTGGGTTTTGATTACCTTCACAGAATGGTCCAAGAATTGTCAAAAAAGGAAAGAAAAGAAAACCCTTTGACTTTTAGACTTTGGGAATCTTCTTTTTTTTTTTAAATTCAAGCTCTATCAGAAAAAAATAATAATTATTATTATAAAATTCAAATACAAACACAAATAAATAAACTGGAAACAATGATGACTAGTTAAGCTCATTTTCGTGAAGCAGTCTAAAAGCAGCGCCTGATTATCCAAAAGGCTTGGGAAACTTGAGCTCCCCTTCAAAATTTTCAGGGAGCCAAATAATCACTCAAAAGTTCTGGTTTCTGCTTTTAAATGCATTCTTTAACAGATTGTTCAACAACAATTTCTTTTAAACAGAAAAACTTTAAAAAATGAGGGTATATATTTCATAAAATGTGGTCAAAAACTCTTTCTTAAATGCAGAATTTGGTATGACTTACAATGCTCTTTTATAACATTTACTTAATTTTGTGTTGTGATAAATCTGAAATAACAACTAACAACCCTTATTTGCATACAGTTACAGTGAAAACATGCGTAAGGTACGAAATCTATATGTTGGGGATTAGTAGGGGAATTATTTTTCATCTGTTTTCTGTTGGGTTGCTTTTCGAAATAATACTTGTAACATTATGGATTTTGGTTTCAATACATAAAAAGTTTTTTTTTTCTAGTAACCGCTTGAAAAATGGAGGGGTACGAATTGATAGTAAGTTTCCCCTAACTTCAGATTAATCAAGTCCTGTTTTAAAGCGCAAAAAATAAATAAATGAATAAATAAATGCAATAAAGTAAAGAAAATAAAAACATTTTATTAGCTAATTTGTAAAGATATAACTTGCAATCAAAGGTGTAAAGCAAAAATAATGATCCCCGTAGATGTCTTGATGGATTGTACACACTAATGGTTCCATGGAGTGAATTAGGCTAAACGAATTTTTAATGAACCTCTTATTTTTCTGAAAACTGGGACTTTTACCATGAATAAAGAGAAGGTAGAAATTATTATCGAAATCGGAAAGGGAACACAAGTCATGGAACGAGATGAACATCATTTCCAAATGAAATTCATTGGCATCGGTCCAAAAAGGAGACAGACGCAAACTGGAACGAAGAGTTATCGGGAATATAACTCATCTTTTGAGTAACTTATTGAATTGTCCTTTTCATAAAATTGGAATTAGGTTTTTATTTTTTGTTCCATGGATTTTCTGTGATCGATGGCATTTTGTGAATTGATGGAGCAGTTGTCTCTCCTTCAAAAATGATTCCTGCAGTTTCAGTTTTAAATTAAGAGTTTTTGTTAAAAACTGATTCAGATTTTGCATATATTATACATTTACCTTTTACAAAATTGTTGTAAATCAACCTTAATTTCAACTCATTAATGCCTAGCGTCCCTTTTTAGAGACGGTTCAAAAAGTGTCTGAATGTACCAAAAATGCACATTTCAACCAAATAATTGTGTTCAATTATTACTTTGGTATTGTTTCAATTAATGATTAACAGATTGCAGCACATAACCATTGTAAAAGTGTGTTTTGTAGCCATGTAATCACTACACAAAATATCTTTGGAAAAAAATGTCAGGCATTAATGGGTTAGGTTTAACTTATTTCATTTATTAGTTGGTAACTCCTTTCTAAAAATAGAAATAAATATTTTTTTCCTACAAATTACTTCAACAGAAACGTGTGTTTCAGTTCTCGTTAAAATGTTTTCTTAGTGTCCCGTTTTTTCAAGAAATAGCTGTGACTGTCCAGTGCACTGTTACAGGCATTGCTGAAGTTCTCGAAAAAGATTTTTTTTTTTTTTTGCTTTTTTTCTCACGTTAATGAGTCATTAAGAAGTGAGGAAGACTTTCCGGTACTCTCACCCCCAGAACTAATGAGAAAAAGATTTAGCGGGAAGAAAAATACATTTGCCACTCTTATATTGAAGGAAATGTTACATAATTAGCTTCTAAATAATGAATGTATTGGACATCGTCAAAGTTGTTATAATGACGTACTGCAATTTATTATATCATTTTGTGTTTTAACTAATGTTTAAATAAAAGTACTTAAACATTTTTTATGCTTAATATTATTTTCAAATATATTTTTTTTTTTTTTGGTTTTAGGCAATAAGTCCTAAATGAAATTACCCACACTACCAGTTGCATACTACTAATGGTTAAGTTCAATCAAATCAGAATCAAATTAAATGGGACTTATAGAAAATTGATAATATCCATGGGCTTATTTTTTATAAGTATTTTAAAAAACAATGAAACACAATTAACTAGAAATTTGAGAACATGTAGTGTTTTCTTACACTTCTACCGTTGGAATGCTTTATTTATTGACTTACTTTTGATGTACTTATTTTTTTTTTATTTTTACATTTATTTATTCTGCTTAGAAGTCATCTCACGTTAAATATTCATAAAAAAATTGCCAGTTCTCCCACAAAAAGTAGAGTGATATAGATGTACAAAATTAAATGAGGGGAAACTACTAACAACAGAATTCGGTTCCAACCTTGTCGTCAACCATATAATCTCGTAGTCAATCAACAAATAAATATAAGAGTTAGGTACAGTATAGCCTGATTAACTCGGAGCTAATAAGGGATAGAGGTCTTCCATAAAAATGAAGGTAAACAAAATATTAAAATAATCAATTGAACCAAGGCGCATAAACAAACTGCCGAGCAGAGCAATAATTGTATCTTTAATTTAAAAAATGAAACATATAACCGAAGAAAAGAAAACTAAAACTACAAAATAAGGTCAACTAAAATGCATTATTGAGCTAAGTCGCCATTTATCTATGCAGCATTAGCTGCCTTAAACGGCTGTGCTCCTGCGATAAAGGAAAATAAAATTTTTTGAGCAAATGTAAATTTGCTTTTTGCATGGAAATAAATAGAAAGACTGTGCTTCGAAAATTAAAGTGTGCCCACAAAATTTTATATCAGCTCAAAGCATCTTCCATGAAGTAATAATAAAATATTGACACAATAACATCTGCCAGTCAAAACTCGCTCTTTAAGAAAAAGTCATTTAGTTTGAATTCACTTTATATCATTCAAAACAACCGCTTTAAAATCAAATACTTTTAAGAAATTGAAATTAGAAAGAAGAAACAACAAAGACTTTGGGACACGTAACCATAATAACATAATAAGATGGTAAAAACTTGATGAAAAAGATAAATTAGAACACTGTACTTCAAACGCCTCTAACTATTTTTCTGTTTAGGATAAAAGCATGGGTCCGCCACCGAAAATCGAGATAAATTTGGGATTAAAAATATCGCTCTATACAATGGTGTAAAAAGGAAAATCTGTGTAAAAATTAGTTCATTGTTATTGATAGTTTATTGAGGGTAGCAATTACTTAAATTTAGCAAAGCCTTGAAAAAAGTAAGTCTCAAACTGAAATAACTCGAACTGTATTTAAAGTAGGGAAAAAGTACAAGTTGCATCGAACGCAGAAAAGTTGCTGCTTCAAACGATACATAACATTCACAGATGCAAGTCATTTTTAACCCAAATATTTGTCAATTTACGTAAAAATCTCCTTATATTGAAACAATAGAAAAGAACCGCTTTTCGAATCTTTTTTGAACAGGTGTCCAAATCTTTTCGGTTCCTAAGAGGAGCAAACACTTTCAGCACTTGAAACACAAAATTTTAGCAAAATTGGCCCGGTAGTTCACCTGTTTTGCTTGTTTAAACTAAACAAGCAGACGACTTTTCAGACTTCGTTTTTCGTTACATTATATGTAGAGATGTACATCGGAGGTCACAATCTCATGGTCTTAAAACTATCAGCAGACTACGGACGGACAAAGACACCCTTTACACAAATAAAGCCGAAGATGTAGTCGGGGCTGTTCTCATTGCTTTTGGCCAAACCTGCACTTTCTCCGTTCTACTTACACTTGTCACACGACGACGAAAACAACAACATCTGAATAGGTATCCGGATTAAACGAAATCTGGTTTAACATGGTCCTTATTAGTGAAGGTTTACTGTATTTAAAATGTTTATCGAAAGAAAAATCGTGACACAGCTCTCTTTTAGTCAAAAAAAACTTGTTTTGCAAACGGTGGAGAGGACTCTTGTTTTTATAAAAATGATATAAAAATATATTTGTAATATTTCTTTTTTTTTTTTTTTTTTTTGCCTTACAACTGAAAAGAAAAGTAGAATACTTAGGTACCTCCTAATTACGTAGAATACGTTAACAAACTTTAATTCCTCTCTGTTCGCAAACGTGATGCTTAACAAGCATTTCTAATCTAATTTGCATCGATCGACTAAACTTACGCAGCATTATTTGACACTAGGTAAATACATTAGATTTAGGGAGACACTGAGTATCAGTTCGTAAATTTACTTTTAATTGCTTCCAATGCATATTTTAAAATGTGGTAAAGAAAATTCTCAGTAAAAGCCTTACACTAGTTTGTTATATGGTTATCATTTGTGGTGCATTTAATGCATATAAATTGTCTGCTTTCGTGTATTTGCTGAAGTAAATACGTATTGGATAGTTGAAAAATGTATTGAAAATACAGAATTACTTCACAAATACAGTTTAAACTGAACTTGGTGGAAATTTTTGATGTGGAGATCTGATAGTTTTTTTTTCTTTAAGCATTTTGTTATTTTTCTATTGTTCCGGTGTGTATAAACTATCCAAAATTGTGTAGCAGTAAAAAAAAAAAAAGTTATTCCCCGTCTTTTTACGAGGCGTATTGGAAAAAGAGGGGAAAAACTAGTTTGAAATGCATTTTTTCACGAAATTTAAAACGTGCTAATTATTTAAAATTGTATGACGTGCGTAAGTAATGGGCAGTATCTGCGGAAATAAGTTTTTGAAAATTTTTTAGAAACGCTATCGGATTCCATTCCAGCAGAAGGAACATGTCGGAGTTCATTACTGTCCATCATTTTCACCAAAATCCAAAGAGGCGAGATTAATGTCAACAAGCGAAACAAGTCTTCAACAAGAGTTAAACAAAAACAGTGATAAAGCTTAAGAACAACAGATAGCAGATATGAACAAAAATAAAAAAAAATGCAGATACTGTCCTTTATTTTCGGATTGAAGTATACAGGGTATTCCGTTTTAACTTTCATGACTGTTATTTCTGCAACCGTTCGTCCTAGAGACAAATATACTCAGAATAATCTGCAGAGTTCAGATGGTAAGAGTTTGAAGCGGAAAAAAAATCAAAAATATTTATTTATTTATTTATTTATTTATTTATTTATTTAAATTATTGCGCACTACAGACAAATCCAGTAACAGTGGCAAGTAAAACAAGTAATATAAAACAAATTTTACATTAAAAATATTGAAACATATAGACTTAAAACAAATAAAAGGCAGGTTTAAAATATCTGAGACACGACGAGGAGTTAAAATTTTGTAAAAATTTAAAAGACGACAAACGAATTAAAACAAATTACACATTTAAAATTTTTAAACAAATAGACTTAAAATTATTAAAAGACATATTAAAAATATCCAAAACGCGACAATGAAAGTTAAAAAGTTTGTAAAATTTAAAAAGGCAAAAATTATCAACGTAATTAAACTTTGTAAAAATATTAGTAAAACACAGATGACTCCTAAGAGTTCTATTTGGAACCGCAAAATGGATAGAATTAATAATATCTGAGCAGTCAATTATGACATGTTTGACTTTTTATACATATCTTAGATTCCCTAAAGGAAATCAAAGGGATAAAAAATCTGAGACAAAAACTTCGACATTAGTACGACTTGTATTCGTCGAGTTATGAAACGCAGACTTATTGTGACTTACACCACTTTACACTCGCTGTCAACAACACGTATTTGGGGGGAAATATATCTGCTAAAGGCTTCAGTAGAATGACACCAGGTCATTCATTCTAAGGTCCACATCTCACTCTTTGCACGGGCCCATGAAAATTTGAACTCGAATATATCTTCGAATTCTATCGCAAATGTATAAATTGTTTTAAACTGTAATTATTTTTAATGGCGATTTTGTCATTAAATATAAATTAGGAGATCGGCATTAAAAGCTAGATTCCGCACATTTTGATTGATATTTTTTCTCTTCAAACTTCTAATATCTTAACTCTGCACCTGATTTTAAGCATTTTTGAAATCGAAAGTGTGCATGTAGGGCAAACGGTTGAGAAGGTCTTTCATGTTAAATAACGTCAAGCATGTAATAGTTCCTTATGGGAGACTTTTTTGAAGTATTCCATATACAGAGATACAATTTCCTTATTCAACTCTGCATAGTAGTTGATCACAAAAGCCCTTGAAACATCTAAACATATTTTCGAATGCTCATATATAGCCAAACGTTTTGAGAGAAGATTTTCCCTCCAACCTGTATCGTAGATCTGCTGATGATCTACAGACAGAGTATATAGTCCAGCTTTAAAGAGATGGCACTTGATTCCACTTTTTTTTTTTTTTTTTTGGAATTGTAAATTTTCATGAAGGGATGCTACGCAGAGGAAAATTGAAGAATGGGATTCGCAATGATGATATTGGTTCTAGAACTTCAATACGTCTTCTTGCTTACATTCAATACGTCATATAATTTAAGAAATTAGCCAAACATCTAAACATATTATCGAATGCTCATATATAACCAAAAGTTTTGAGAGAAGGTTTTCCCTTCAGACTGTATCGTACACATGCTGATGATCTACTGACAGAGTATATAGTCCAGCTTTGAAGAGATGGCACTTGACTCCATTTGTTTTTTTTTTCGGAATTGTAAATTTTAATGAAGGGATGATACGAAGAGGAAAATTGAAGAATGGGATTCGCAATGGTGATATTAGGTCTAGAACTTCAATATGTCTCCTTGCTTACATTCAATACGTCGCATAATTTAAGAAATTAACCAAAAAGATAAAACATTTTAATTTTGCACGGTCAAGGCAGATATCTTATTGGGCGGGTCATTGTCAACGTGATTGGGTGGGTCTTTGTTTCACCTCTCCGAGCAGCCATTGGTCAAAGACTGCAACGCCTCCAATAGTTGATTTGAAATGAAAATTTGCGAAATTAGGGTGGCAGTAAAGAATGTAAGGCTTGTCATTTTTACTTTTTCCCCAATTAAATTTAATTGCTGCTGCAAGTTACATTTCTGGGTAAACTTTGTTTTAAAGCGTTTTTTTTTTTTTTTTTTTTTAGTAAATTTGGAAGCTAAAGTTTGATTTAAAGCAGTATTTAAGAAAGCAATCTAAAAAATCACATTATTCTTATTTAAAATTTTTGGTAAAAAATTGTTACATTAGTTCCTCTACCTTAGTGAATAAATACTCATTTACTAAAATAATGAAATTAAAAAAACACACTTGCAAATGGCATAAACTTCAAGAACCAATTTTTATTTACTTGAAAAGCTAAAGTTTGCGGACTCTAAATTAATGACACTTAAGAAAGTGAGATATAATTACTAAAACTGTTCTATTATAATGTTTTCATATTTAAACAATTGCTATAAGAAATTATAAAACGGAGACAAACAACGAAAAATAAAGTGTATTCACTACAAGTGTTATTTATTCTACGTAAATAAACCAAAATGATTCCGTTATATGTAAGCGATCACGAAGTGTTTCCGTGATTAACTCAACAGGTGGGGAAATGTATCGACTTATTGAAGAGATTACGCATTGCAGTTGGTATCTCAATTCCACTACCATTAATAGAGATCGATAAACCATTAAAGTAAGTATTAAATTAAGAAGATAACTAAATTTAGAAAGATCTGATGTAAAACGCAGAAAAAGTAAATACCTACTTTTTGAAGTTAAAGTAAATTACATTCTTATTTTACGCGTTTAAATTTGAAAAAATATTTTCCCTAGTCAATCTGCAAATAAATTTTGATGTTTCTTCGTACACAGATTTGTGTTTTACAATTTTTATACACTATATAAAAAAAATATATGTGCACTTTCAAAAAATTGCATTTCGAAATATTTCTCGAGAAATAAGACACCAATTATCTCTATATCATTTGTCTTATAAAATAAAGGCATTAGCTGACATTTCACATTGAAAATTAAATCACTCATGCATTAGGGGATAAAAACGTTTTTTGGCCGTAATTAATCGCAAATAGCTGAGAATAGGCTGTAAATTTCAGAAATTGTTTACATACAATGCAGAATGCATAATTATTTTACATATTTTTTTAATAAATAGAAGTTATATTTCCGAAGATATAGACATTGTTTTCGAAACTTAATTTTTTGCCGGATTTTGGCTCATAACACACATGGTTTTCAGTCAACCCTTCACTGCACGATGTGCCAGATCTGGCACAAACCAAATAAACCCTCATATATTCCTATGATTTTTAAATGCAGTTAAACTGAGCTTTGTGCCCCTTCTGGAACATTGCTATAACAGTTTAGTGTGATTTTTATGCACTAGTTAGCTGCACTAGTCTAGGTATTACAGTTCTTGCTTTTTTTAAACAAAGGGGTCTGCATTTCCGTTAGAAGTGTGCTTAGTCATTATTTCCTTTGTTCCAAAAATGTTTAAATACACTTAGAGGAAAGTTTGTTTATACCACTTATGACACAAAAACAGTGTAGATTATTACACTTATCGGTATACAAAGCATATGCCATGTGCTTTGTGCCATATATAGAACAAACAATTAAAACATCATTTTTGGTGCACATTTTAAAGATTAATTTTTTTCTTCATTTTTACTGAACTCAGGGTTATTTAAAAGGTAACAAATGATTTTTTTCATGAAAATATAAAAAATCGTGCAGTGTAGGGTTAAACCTTACCATGCTTTCGGAAAAAGTGACGGTTTAAGACCTTACAAAAAATTCAAACGCAAATATTGAAAATTCATCGAAATATAAACATTTACAGTAATTGACTATTCACTGCGCTTACTTGAACTATAGCAATTTAGAGCTATAAAATGTTTGTTAATGATATATAATCGTCAACCCATTTTTTAAAAAAGCCAGTGTTTTACGGTTATAGTTACAAATGCAACTGATAGGCACGAAGTTGTTCTTCAATACTCTGCATGCTTGCTACTTCGTATTTTGTGCTCAACATTGAATCAAAAATGTTCATTGTAACCAAAAGGAATAAATAACCCACTACGCGTTATTTATTATAAACAAATTCTTTTTGTGTCTTCTCTCGTACAAATAGCTTTGGATACTGTTTATTATGCAAACAAGAGTAGGCAGGTTTTGCATATTGGGTTTTTCGGTAAATGATGAATATCAAAAGCGCGCCAAAGCAATAAGTGTATCACCGAATTCAATATATCATAAAAAGGGAATTTCACGATATATTTCATAAGTTCTGCCTCATGATCTACGACCCAAACAATTCTCGTATTCAATTTTCCTGTTTCCGCTTTCGCTTTCAATTTCATTTCCCTTCCTCAATTTATAATGAAAGTACTGGCAAAAATGTAAACGATACGAAAAGTGATTTTTTCCATTGCAAAAAAAAAAAAAAAGCGCTTTATTTAATGAAACGCTTTTTCATTTGGTAAACATTTAAAGCTGTAATAACTCAAATGAGTTTTGATAGCATTTCACTGCAGTGTAATCGGCAAGGACATTTGTTCAGCATAAATGTACTATTTTATGCTGAACTACTATTTGTACTACTATTTTATGCTGAACTACTATTTGTACTACTATTTTATGCTGAACTAATATTTGTACTACTATTTGTATATGCTGATCTACTATATGCACTATTTTTAATTAACAATAAATAGGAATGGACTAGAGTGTCGTTTACCAAACTGTCAAACATCTCATGTTTTTTATCCTTAAAAAATGTACTGCATTACAGCGAAATTATTTAGTCCTAAATAGTCAGTACGACGATTTTTTTTTTTTTTTTGCAAATCTTAAATACTTTTACCTCGATGAAGCAAAATTTTATTTAAAAGTGCCTCCTCGGAAGAAACAAATACTTATATTTTTCAGAATAATAACGCTCAAGTGTTCGAGGCGTTTGTGTAAACCCGTCACTTGTTTACGGGAGCATTGCAGAACATCTAGATTTGTATTTCCAGATTTATCCAAAAAAATGTTAAGTTTTAATGCCATCCTTCTCAGCCACTACAACGAATGTTATTTGTAGGCCAGGAGAAGTTAAAATAAATAATCTAATTAAAGTTTAAAAACACTAAACAATACGCTTTTGGAATTAATGAAACTAAAATTAGGTAATACATCAACATGTAATATAATCTAGCCTTTAGTATTAATAATAGTATTTAATATATTACTTTTTTATTTGCAAAGAACGTCAGTTTGTATTGTTTGTTTTGTTTTGTATCGTGAATATCGTTGTTAGTTGCTTTGTTGTTCAGAGTTACATACAAACAACTGTAACAAATCAACATGTAATATAGTTTCGCCTTTAGTATGACAATAGTATTAAATATATTACTTTTATATTTGTAAAAATCGCGAATTTCATCTTTTGTTCAGAGTTACATACATACAAACAAACAAACCCACATGTGAAACTAATAAAAGTGTATTAAAAAAGTCGTATTTAGGAAGTGGCAAGCGATATAGTTGTAAGATTGCTTTCGTTTTGTGTACATAAATGCCATATTTGAGTTATAAGTTCAAGTTGAAACATCGATCTATTAGTCGAAATTTAATGAGAAGCATATAATGATTGTAAATGTATTATAAATATGGAAAAAATGTTATTAACCATAACTGTTAGCAAAGTTCATGAGAAGGGTAAGCGGTGGATGCAACGTGTAGCCACATCATTAAGGTAAATTCTGGCTTGTTAATGTAATAAAATGTTAATGCTGTATTAACGATGAGTTACATGGTGCACCTCTAAAGCGAAAAATATAAAATCGGATTACTAAAGGGTATAAATAAAATAAAATGTCGAATTCGGTTATACGCGAACCAACTATAAAGAAATACAAAGTTGAAGATGCATGAAAAGAAAGTAATCGTTTTAACAATATTAAAAGATAATTTTGTGTTCATAAAAATACTGAAACTTAGCCATATTTTAAAGCATTTTTCCTGTTAATTTCACACTTTTAAGCGCATATGCAATGCAATTCCAATATTATCTAATATCTTTAAAAAATATTATTATTATAATCTTTTCAAGACACTTTTCTCTCAATTAAAAAACGCTCATTGAAAATATTTATATTTTGATGCACTTGTATATTTTATCATTAACAAACATATTAAACACACTACTTGGAACAATAAGTACATTATTTAAAGAACATTTGGTAGCATAAGCATTTTAAAAAATTAAGTTTTACCACTTTCGCTTAAAACTAAAAACACATATTGCTTCATCATTATTCTGATGACGTAGAAAAAAAATCGACTTGCGTGAATCACCTGCGTCAATAAATTTTATCAAATGTCCCGTCAGTGAAAATCCCCAATATAACAATCGATTGGAGTGCTTATAAAAACATTTTTAACATTCACCTTTCTTAAGTTGAGTGATAAAAAAATCAGAAAAATAAAAAAAGGGCACTCGAACGGAAAGAATTTACATCAATAAAGAAATTTTTAAGAAAATATTTCATGAAAGTGTTTTTCAGAATAAATTAAACAGCGAAAACGAAGGAGACGTTAAAATTGGATGACAAAAGATAAATTCAACAAATATCCTACATCTCTCTTTTCGGCATTTTATTACTTTTATCACATTATTTTTAAATATTTTTCCAATATCTCCTTTTTCGTCATGTTAGATCATGAATAAATGTCGATTTTCTGCCTTTGAATGTGATGTTTATTAGGTTATAACTTTTTCTTTCATCGTTTTTTTTTTATGGGAAGGGACTGCAAAACATTTTTCAAACGCGACTTTCACAATATCTTAAAATACTCTCTTAAAAAGATACCCTAACAATATTCAAATGAATTTCATTATTTTTAAAAGTTCGAAATATTTCACTGTCTAATTTAATGATTTACGCTAAATATATTGTTATCAATGTGCTCATTTAGGTAGAATTTTTAAAAAACTATTTATGTTCTTTCTTCAGTGCGTTATTTTAGCTTTTTGTTGTGAGAGCATATTTCATGACGTATTTCAAGATCGGCTGTTAAATTTCAGGAAAAAAATGTGAATTCCATCAATGCATTTTTGTTTTTATAAAACATTTTCATAGCACGCGAATTTTAACTTGACATTTTCTAATCCGGCTTAAAAAAAAGTAATCTTGTCTAAAACATTTGCGCTATATTACTTATTTTTTTCAAACATTGTTTATTATCCTAAAATAAAGGTAATTAAAAACGTGGAAAAGTGCATTTAAAAGTATTTTCTGGAATAAAAATTGCCAAGTTATCAATGAACAGATACACCCTGAGTATATGAATCCAATGTTTTGTCAAACCAAATGTCAAACCACAATTTAGTTGGCGGCAAACCCTTCCTATCCAGCTTCGTAATATTTTAATTAGGATCTGCGTTGCCTTCTCAGTGCTGCCTTGTTAGGTTTGCCCTACCTATATATTCTAAAATATCTGAGATAATCCGATATAAATGCATACCTTCAACTGGATTTTTTGAAAACTTTATCAATTTTGTTTAGTTGGACTGAAAAAGAGTATTGTATTTCTTCAGCAATGTGTGCGGTATTCGTACAATACCCAGCTAAAAATTTTCTGCAGAATAAGTGAAAGTAAAGTTGAAGTTTTTTAAAAAGATTTCTGCAGAATTTTAGAAGACAGAAAAATCCGTATTTTATCCTTAATATAATCTGTAGAAAATCCACACAAAAAAATGTTTGTCAGTTTTCTCTAAATATTTTGAAGATTTTTCAATGCATGTTCCAAATATGCTTACAATTTCTGAAGTATTTTAAAAGCTTTTCAGTATTTTTTTTTTTTTTTTTGCTGAGTCATCTTAGCGATAATAGTATTTCAAAACATTTACTGCTTTTTAAAAAAATGCATTTTATGTTACTTGATCTACATAATGAATACTTCCTAAATGGCAACTTTAAACCAAGCTATATTGCAGGACGTGAGAATTTTGCACGAACTTGGTGACCAAGCAGTAGTGTCGTGGCACATGCGCTTTTGGGCGCAAATCAGCGTTTAGATATTCACAAGCACGTAGAGTGAGCCTGCTAAAACTATGTGTCCACTGCTTGAGCACGCATCACTAGAGGTCTATGATTCGTGGAGAGATTCGAAGTGTTTCTAGTACACACAGTCACCACTCTGTTTAAATTAACACATGAAAGGATTTAAGCCGATTTTACAAAGCACGTTTCGGCTAATTTGTATGTAGTTTAAGAGGCATTCATCTTACTTATTCTCACTCAAGTTATTTTAATATGCGCAATCTTATTTAAAAAAAAAAAATATGCGTGAAATGTTTTTGGAGCCCTTGCTGATATAAATAAAAATACTGTCAAAACATCTTTGACAGTCAAGTATTGTGGAAATATCTTCATGCAATTGAAAAAGGTGAGCTAAAACCAAAACACTTTGAATGTGGTCAACTTTTCCACAGTAGGCGGTTTCCGTGTTACATGAGGTTCTTTTCGCCCTGTATGAGAAAGCATGAGCTTAAAACTGAACATACAAGCATCTTAAAGATACTTTTAGCATGGATGATACAAGTTTACCTACCATAGTTGTACAATATTAAATTCAAACATGAGATAATGTATTGACCTTCCCATTAATTAGGTCATTTAGATTTTGGCAGGAAAAGATAAAAGGGTTAAGGAGGCAATAAATCCTGCAAAAAAATGGATTGTGGTGGGATCATTCATATAATCCACTCATTGCTTTTTTTTGTCTCTGATGCAGAAATTAAAAAGAAAAAAAACATTCAAAAAACCAGTTTAAAGCTAAACCGAAGTAGCAGATCATATAATAATGTATTTAATGCATTAGAGAAATTTTTAAGTGATAACACTTATATAAGTAAGAGGAATAGGCTTTAAGAAAATTTTAATGTTTTCTCGTTGCAGACAATATCTCTTCTGATTTAATGCGCTTAGGAACACAATTTCTGTGTTAAGAAAAAACACTTTAATTAGAAGCGTTAAATAAAATATCTCATTTAAAGTCACTTCCAATCCTGATAAGCTACTTTCTACAAATCCAAACAGTAAAAACATTTCAATAGCAAAGACTTAGTCGTAAATAGTAATGTTTATTTATTCTTTCACAATTTTTACATGGGGATTTTTTTCATAGCATTAAGTTAAAAAAAATGGAATGCAAATTTTGACCTCAAAGTTTGTTATAGGAGCATAAAGTTACACAAATATTTTCTGTTTTCAAAATTGAATACATTATTTTTCATGATCCCACTGTACCGTATATAACACCCGTGTATAGAAAAGTGCGGTAATATGACATATATGTACACTCTAAGTCCTCTTCGGCTTTATTAGTGTTTTAGTTTAATAATACTTTCTAGCGTTTTTCAGCGATAGCCTCATTGGAAAAGTGTTAAATTGCCAAATCATCTTTTTCAAAACTATTTAAAAATATAAATTGAGACTTGTTTCTTTACAAAAAAAATATTTTTTTTTTTTTTTTGATAAATCATGGGATGGGTTTGCAAAATTTGGAGCCATTTTAATCATAAATTCAATGATTTAGATATTCTTATGACGTAGAATGATTTTTCGCAAACTGTGCGAACGTCAAGCAGTGAATTAATTATTATAGCGAAAGCTCTTCTGGGTACGTGATCGTATAGTTGCATGTCTATGAATGAAAAAAAAAAAGTTTTGTACTGAACGCAAATATCAACTTCAAATGCACAGTCCAGTCACATTAATGTGACCACCACGTACTTTCGACTTCGACGTTAAATAACCAATCACAGAAGGCACTTAGTAGAACAGTGCAGTTGGGGGTATACAAAGGGTGTGCGAGGGTTTTGGAAAACGTTTCTATCATTGCGTAGTGCAAAAAACGAAGCGATTTACACGACGTACAAAAGGACATGATCATTGGCTTTTGGGAGAAGGGTTGAAGCACTTCCAAAATGGCTGAGTTTTTGAGCTGTTCGCTTGCCGTCGTGGTAAAAGTGTACCGTGAATGACAAAATGGGACGGTCCAAAATCAGCGACATGGAAAATGTGGTGCACCAGGAGCCATAGATGACAGAGGCGAACGATGGCTGCGGAGATGCGTTCCTGTTAACAGACGGGCTACCGTTTAGCAATTGACCCCCCAGATGATCGAAGGGGCTACCAGCATCGTCTTCCGCACTACTGTTTAGCGGACGTTGCTGTGTCTGGGACCCAGAAGTAGAAGCCTGGTTTATGCCCCTATGCTGACTACTTTTCATCGACGACGAACCCTGGAATTTGCAAGATAGTACCGCAGCTGGACGTCCATTGATTGGCGACATGTAGCATTTACTGATGAATCACGTTTATGCTCATCGGACAGACCCATGTTTGCTTAGAAGGCGTGAAATCTCTGGAAGTAAGCACCCTGCAACCATTGCCGAAACGGTCAAAGCTGGAGGCAGGAGCATTATGGTCTGGTGGAATATTTTCCTTTAGCGGAATTTTCTCTATCTGGGCTGCGAAGCAGAAACCTGGTACATGCACGTATGCTGATTACTGTCCATCGACGACGAACCCTAGAATTTTCACATAAGTACCGCATCTGGACGTGCATTGAGTGGCAACAGGTAGAATTTTCTGTTAAATCTAGTTCAATGCGCCATCAAACCGATGGACGTTGGCGTATGAGGAGTAAAACCTGTGAAACCAAACATCCTGCAGCATTGTCGGAACGGTCTAAGCTGGAGGTGGGAGCATTATGGTCTGGGAAATGTTTTCCTGGTATTCCCTGGGTTCACTGATCAATGTGGAAGTCACGAAGAATCAATACAAGAATGCATCTGTTCTTGGGGATCATGTCTACCCTCCATATGCGCATTGTTTTTCCTCAGGATGATGGCATCTATCAGCAGGACAATGCGAAGTGTCATACAGCTGCCAGTGTACGCGCGGGACTCGAAGAGCACCAGGATGAGCCTACCTTTCTCTGCTGGCCAACAAACTCTCCTGCCTCAGTCCCAATCGAGAATACGTGGGACCATCTCGATCGAGTTATTCGCGCCATGGATCCTCACTCGCCCAATCTAGCACAGTTAGCCACAGTATTGGAGTCGACATGGCTCAAACTACTAGTGAACACCTTCAGGGCCCTAACTGAGTCTCTTCCTGTACATTTCACAGCAGTCCGCTCTACGAAAGGTGGTTATTTTGGCTTTTGACAGGTGGTCACATTAATGTGACTGGACTGTGCATTTATAACTGTTTGAGGTTGGAAATATAAAAATACTCTTTCATCTTTTATTCATATAAGAGTAATATAGAGTGTGTCCACTCATTGTTAGTTCAATTTAAGATCTGATACCTTAGTTATAAAACTTCCTATCATATAGTTAATGAATAGTTATAATGCATAAAACTATATCAATATACACTGAAGTGACAAAAGTCATGGGATACCTCTTAATATCGTGTCGGCCCTCCTTTTGCCCGGCGAAGTGCAACAACTCGACGTGGCATGGACTCAACAAGTCGTTGGAAGTCTTCTGCAGGAATATTGAGCCATGCTGTCTCGATAGACGTCCATAATTGTGAAAGCGTTGATGGGGCAGGATTTTGGGCACGAACAGACCTCTCGATGGTGTCCCATAAATGCTCAATGGGATTCATGTCGGGCGATCTAGGTGGCCAAATCATTCGTTGGAATTGTCCAGAATTTTCTTCAAACCAATTGCGAACAGTTGTGGCCCGGTGACATGGCGCATTGTCATCCATAAAAATCCCATCGTTGTTTGGGTACATGAAGTCCATGAATGGCTGCAAGTGATCTCCAAGTAGCTGCACATAAGCATTTCCAGTCAATGTTCGGTCCAGTCGCACTAGAGGACCAAGTCCATGCCATGAAAAAACAGCCCACACCATTACGGAGCCACCACCAGCTTGAACAGTGCCTTGCTGACAGTTTGGGTCCATGGCTTCGTGGGGTCTGCGCCACACTCGAACCCTACCATAGGCTCTTACCAGCTGAAATCGTGACTCATCGGACCAGGCCACGGTTTTCCATTCATCTAGGGACCAACCGATATGCTCACGTGCCCACGAGAGTCGCTGCAAGCGATGTCGTTCTGTCAGTAAAGGCACTCGAGTCGGTCTTCTGCTGGAATAGCCCAAGAAATCCAAATTTCTCCGCACAGTTCTAGCAGACACGTCCATTGTACGTCCCACATTGATTTCTACGGTGATTTGACGCAGTGTTGCTTGTCTGTTAGAATTTACGACTCTTTGCAGACGTCGCCGGTCTCGATCTTTAAGTGCAGGCGGTCGACCACTGCGCTGTCCATGGTGGGATGTTATGCCTGAAATTTCATACTCTCGGCACACTCTTGACACAGTGGATCTGGGAATGTTGAATTCTCTAACGATTTCCGAAATGGCATGACCCATGCGTCTAGCTCCAACTAACATTCCGCGTTCAAAGTCTGTTAATTCACGTCGTGCGGTCATCATCACGTTAAAACCTCTTCACATGAATAACTTGAACAGAAATGAAAGCTCTGTAAAAGCACTGCGCATTTATACCTGTTCTATGCGATGCTACTGCCATCTGAAAATTTGCATATTGCTATCCCATGACTTTTGTCACTTCAGTGTAATTCTGCATGAAGTATGAAGCAATGCAAAGAAGCACGAAATATGTATGTCATTTTAATATAATTAATATACATTAATATACATGACCAAAAACCTATACCCCTGAATGTTTAAAAGCGGTAAATTATTTCGCATCCCACTTTGTTAACAAAGCACGCACATTCCGTTCAGTTTTAACCAGTGAATTTGAATTTATTTTAAATGAAAATGACAGTACTGTATGAATTCGAAGTATTGCTATTGCTATAAAACTGCTGTGAAAATTTCATAATAATGCTTTACAGAAATAAATATTCAAACAAAGTATGCTAAATTATAAGAGCTATGTCATAAACAGTGTAAAGTAGTTATTTGAATATGCGTTATTTAAGGGACATTCATTGTAATCATTTGTGTGACCAGATAGTATTTACGTTTGGTCTGTTGTAACTGAAACATATTGTATTATTTTAAACTTATAATAATAAAACTAAGCACGGCCGTAATAAAGTATGTGTAACCGTAGTTAAGTATATACATTGATAAAATAATGACATGTGAAACTAGGAAATAAACCTGGACAAAATACAATAATTCTTTACTGATAGAGTGTAAAAGAATTCAAATTTTGGTTCAAATAACAAATGATAGAAACATGCTTTGCTCAGTGAGATCGCATTTCATTGTCAATGAAAGTAAATAAAAATATGTTTTGTAATGAAAAGGATATTGTTGCATAAATTTATCTTTGTTGCTTTAATAATTATTTCCATCTGGAAATTCATTTGGTTATGCATATAGCTGGTGACGACACTCAACCTCCAAGATTACAGAGGATCATATAATTTTATTTTTTCATTTCTAGTTTTCAAAATCATTATACGAGCCAATATTTAGAAAAGTGCCAATTTGAAGTTGGAGTTTTCTGAAAAAAAAATTTTTTTGCAGAAAAAAACTAATATTGGATTTTAAGTCTAAATTGGGTCTAAATACAAGAAAATAAAAGGGGGGAGGTCAAGGAAGTTATTTACCCCCTCCTTAGATTACTCACTTTTAAGCCGTTACAGATCTGATGAATGTTACAGATCTGATGTTAATATGAGCTACATATTTGAGTTTATGCTTTCAGTCTTCGTTAACATCTCTAAATATGATATCATTTCCTTGCATTTTTAACATAGAATTAAGATAATTATATTAAAATATATATATTAGGCTAAAAAGTCAAATTTCATTATAAAAAAGCATTTCTTGGAAATAAAAATGAGCGATAAGGTTTTTAGATAAAATAAATTATGAGATTACCAAATCCAAGCTAATAAAACATTTGTTTTGTTTTGAAACAACACACAACTTCAACTTTTTCAACACACAACTCTGCTGCTTGCTTTTCTTTAATTAGTTGCAGGAAATTTAATTTCTTGATCAGAAATTCAAATTTAGCATGCTAGTTATTATCTAGTTATTTAGCGAAGTTATGAGAAATTGAAGCACCAAAAAAAAAAATAAATAAATAAATAAATAAATAAAATAATAATAATTAATTAACTTAATTTCTGCAGTGTCACTTTTTCTTATTTTACTAACTTCTATTGTAAGGTCATACAAACCACAAATGAAGCAATTGTACTAAAAACTCATTGCTTTTCATTTTTTAAGAACAAAAATATTCAATATATGGCTAAAACCTATGATTTTTGCTTTTTATAATTCTGAAACGTGTGAGTTAGTTCTGTAACATATTCGCTGTTTTTCAATGTTACCGCTCTGACTGTTACCGATCTGACAAACTGACAAAGTTTTTTTTTTTATTTCCGAGTCGATCGCACTAAACCAAAATCAAACACGTGGTTTTTTCACTTGTAATAAAGGACTATACTTATATATAAAATAATTTTTAAAATAATAAAAACTGCGCATTTTAGAGCGTGTTACCGATCTGATGACTCAAATGACACACATTTTATAAAATCACTTTAAAAAATCTTACATACAATTTTAGATGCAGAAATGCAAATTTTTAGTTACGATTCGATAAAACATCCCACCAGGTACTCAGTATCACGTGGTATAGGTGCAGGAAATGATTTTGGGAGCCTAAACATAGATCGGAAGTTATTGTTACCACTCTGACGGCGGAACTTGGGACACGCATATTTCGCATCGGCTAGAAAATCAGAAATCGATTAAAACAAAAATGAAGTAAAATATTAAAAATGGGGTAAAAATAGAATCGTTTTTCGTGCAAGTGCGTTTTTTTGGGAAGTTAGAAAGTGCGCATGACCTGTTTGCATGCTAAGCTTTGCTACTGGGGACACGTTACCGATCTGATTTTCGATGTATAAAAACAATATTTTCTGAAGAAAAAAAAAATTTTTTTCTGATGTTATTAGATGAAATGAAAGCAGAACTTTGTCTTCTTTCTGGGGAAAATTATTTTTTTAACTAGTTATTGAAATACTAGTGAAAATTCACTTGGGACTCAAATTGGCACTTTTCTAAATATTAGCTCATACCACAATTTATTATCTTTTGAAAGATTATTTTTATTAGAAAGAGTTATATAGAAAGTCGAAAAAGGGGGCTGAAAGGAGAGTAACCTCATGCTTTTTAAAAACAACTTTCGAAAACTGACATTGGAGGTTAGATGTTTTCACTAGTATTGCATGAAAAGATTTTTTGGTTTTGCATTAACAATTTCACGAGAGAAAAAACACGAATAGAATCATTTCACTTTAACGTCCAATATACGGTGTCACGTTTTCTTCAGCATTCAAAGAAAACTCTTATATATTTCATAAACCCGTTACGAAAGATATCAATTCAACAACGTGTTAAATTTGACGCTTGAAAATATGGGAAAAAAATATTAAAATACATTCTAAGCATAGAGGAATAGCTGAGGCAGATGTAGGAAAGAAATGAATTTGCTTCTTTTGATGGCGAGTGACAAATTGTCCTGCTGGCATAAATCTGACTTCGAGTCACGGCAAGAGATGCTACTAAGGATATATAGATTATTCCATTCATGCCTAGTTTTTTATCTATTTATTGTTATTTTTTTCCAGTTGATGTATCTATTCTTTCTTTCAAACATTATCATCCGATAAATAACTAAAAGTTCATTTGAGAGTGAAACATTTTTGATCACTAAAATAGCTTTCAAAATATAAATTGTAAAATAAAAAACAACATGTGTTTAAAATGCATCTATGAATGTCAATATGTGATAAATTATTTAAAAAATATATTCAGCTATCTTATGTGAACTTGGATTGTGTGTAGAATTTATTTATAACAGAAGCCCTAGCTCAAATTTTCAAAATTTATCGATTTTCTTGAAAGGGAATTTTTAATGTATTCAGCGATGACAAATTATAAATGCATCAGAAAAAATCTACGGATGAGATGATAAACTTCATTTGTATGAGGCAAAATTTAAGGATACTCTTCAAGAATCTTCTGATAAACTAAAGTCTTGCTGAAAAAACAATCTAATCAAAAATAAGAAGCTCACAGTACGATGTATTTATTAACTAAATGTTCTTATAGATCTTAAGTGGATTGACCTATCTTTCATCGGAACAATGCCAAACAAGTAACGTCTAATCTAACCTTCTTGCTTTTAGTTGTATAGGAAAACATCACAACATTAGAAATCCAGCCATATTTTAAGAAACATAGAAATTTTTTGTACCCAAGAAATGTCAGACAAAACTCACTAAAATAGGGAATCGTATGATTGCCTTTACTAAACATTTTGCTACATAATAAAATTCTAAATCTTTTGTGAAAAATGGTATGAATGTTTGATAGGAAAAATGTTAATGTGAGGTACATTAAAAGGGGTTTAAAAAATAGTATTTATAAGTTGAAATTAAAATTTATTCAAAATAACTATACTAAGGATTTATAAGCTTTTGTACTAAATTAGGTAAAGTTTAACTACATTCCCCAGGCTTTCTGAGGTTAAAAATACTAATAAATAAAATAATGAGTGTGTTCAATGAACGGTATGGTATCAAACATAATTTTTAATTTCTTTGGAGGGATTTTTTTACATTTTTTTTTCAAACATTCAAGCATTAAAGTATAATGTTCTAAAAATAACTTTATATATATATATATGTTTGAGAATTTTTCTTTTTTCCTTTTTTCCTGGTGTATTAGCTGTAGGAATTTTTTTCTGTGCTTTTTCGTTTCAACAAAAAATAGAAAGGAAAATGTTGAGATAGAAGTAACCCCTTTATAACTTTTTTCTTCCTAAGGTCTGAAAAGCAAAATGGAAAATAGTACGCCTAAGACACTTTCTGAACGTGCTGGAAGCAGGCCAAAAGTGTTAAGAATAATGATCCAGGAAGAGGTTATCTGGATTATTAGTCATGTATCCAGTTACAGAAGAAGTGATGAGCTTTACACATGCTTCATGACACTGATACATATTTCGCTATTTCGCCATCTTTATTGGTGAACGGTTTTGGCTGTCATATCAATCTGATATAATTACTTAGCTTAGGATTACTAAATTAACTGAAATTTAATACTGTTTGGTATGACAAATGTAGCATTATTATTCAACTTGTTCATTTTTGGATTTCACATGTATTTAAAAAATACAGTGCGAAGCATTAACCATAACGAATTTGCTTCTTAATTAATTCACGTAATTTAGAAAACGTTAGGCACTGATGATATGGCAGTATATGGTAAAAAATGAAATGGAAGTAATATTATTGTAGTTTCGTAACACCACAGAGCCACAAAAGTATTTTAACTATAAAAAGATAAATAATACAAATTGCATGTTTTAATGATATTGAACTGCTACTCTGTGCATCTTGTGGGTAAAAACTTAAAAAACCAAAATAGCTCATGAAATAAAAATGCAATAAGAATATTTTTTTATAATTATATCCTTTACATCGAAACATAATATTAAATTCTTGTTTTATTTGCTCATGAGTAGAATGTTTCTGAAACTTATCAAAGCTATTTTCAACTGTTATGAGACATTAACTTAAAGCTGGTTATATTATTTCTGTTAAATTTAGGTATTTTAAACTCACTTCTTTACATCTTAAATAAAAATGAAATAAACACTTGAAATTTAAAACAAAAAATATATTACTAATGCGCCGTAACAAATGTCTAAAAAAGGTTAAGGTGTAGCTTCGACAGAATTTTTTTTTAAATAATGGAAATAAATGTATGTGTGTTAGTGCGTATGTTTTATCGCCTTCTCTCCGAAAATTGATCTTTAAAAAATAAGCAAATTCAAAACAAATAGGAAAACATCCTGCGAGCAGGTTTTTATTTTCCAGGGTGTGAACCACATATAAAAAAATATGTCCTTTGGTCAGTATATACTCACAATATCCAATTAATGCGTAGCACATAATTACAGAATAATTGATACAGGATTAGGTTTTTTGCTTTGCATTAATTGTCTTTTGTTTCCATTCATTATCTATTACATGTTGCTGATTGATAAAAAAATAAATACGTCAATAAATTTTGCATTTGAAACATTCACCTAAGGAAAACGTTTTAACAACTTTTAAACCGATTTTATACACTTTAAGAAACAAGGCAAAATAATATTTTTGTTTCGTATTTCGCCATTTTAGCTATTTAAACCCATATAGCAAGCAGTAAGCCCTTTTATGAACCATATAATTGGACACCTGTATTTTTTTTTCCTACATTCTATGAATCGTGTTCTTAAATTTATTTCGAATTACTTTTCAGTTATATTTATATATAGCCTCATTTAGCAAAATTATTTGCTTTTAAAACTACTGGAGTAGAAACATTCATCCAGAGCTAATCTTATTTCGTCCTTGATTTGAACTTTCAGAACAACAAGCTCGGACAATGTTTCAAATTCGTTGAATAAATTACTCCAAATGATCTTCATTATTTTTTCCTAGACTAGGTCTGCCAAACTTCCAACGATTTTAATACCTTTTCCGGGAAGATATGTTATTTATTGTTATAGATGACGCTTGAGACTACATTAAAGCATAATAGAAACACATTAAATTTATCTTTCATAAAGTAATAGAAAAACATAGGTGACCCGCTTTTTAAAGGCACATTTCTGGATCACAGCTTCTTCTTAAACTAAAACAATTATTTATAGAGGCATTTTTTTTCTTTTCCTTTTTTTAATTCAATTTAATTCATGCTATTTATTTTTCAAGCCATGACACATTTATATATGTTTTTTTAGACTTAAACCGTCATGTTGTCCCTCTTTCAGATTAGCAGTCTGCCAACGTCTTGCGTGCTGTGCTCCACCAACCCAAACCTGCTCGCAGGCCCCTGCAAGGGGCCGATTCAGCACATACAGCGAAACACAGTCTCGGTGCACCTACCACACACACACACACACACACACACACACACACACACACACACACACACACACACACACACACACACACACACACACACACACACACACACACACACACACACACACACACACACACACACACACACACACACACACACACACACACACACACACACAAACACTTATCGCAATTCGTATGGAGAAAATCATAATTTGAATTTTTAATTTATTTTGTCTAGTGCAGTGTTTCAGTGTTTTTGCTTGTTCATGTAAATACATTTTTTTCCCTTTTATTAAAGTTCCCCGGTAGATTAAAAATAGTTTTACGTTGACCTATTTGAATTTACGAAAATATCAGGCTTTTTTGTGAATTAGAAACAAAAGGAGTACTTTTAAAAGCAGATTTATCGAAAAATTCTTTTCTAAATTCCATCATACAATTAGGCTTTTAACCTATAAAAATGTCCACTAGCATCTACTTGTATATTAACTTACTCATTTCCTTCAATAAAAAGTCTTGGAGCACAAGTAAAAACAATGAAACTTTTTGAAAATATTTCTCGTTTTTCATTACAGTAGAAACCATTATCAAAATTCCATTCTGTATGAATAGATTTTTCATTTTCAGTTTTGTTTCAAAAACATATTATCCATAAATTCTTCTCAAAATTGCTTTGCCGAATTGATCAGTTGATAAGTCTGCAGCCCTTCAAATATTTTAACTCTCCACGGATATGCAAAATAACCGTCAGTTTGAGACACATTTATTAGAGCTTGAGTTTGTTTTGCCACCAATTCTGTAATAGTTACTTCTCTTGTGAGGAATTCCTTCATTAAATGTGCAGCAGCTTTGTTTGCTGCTGCTTTTGCTTATTATTTTTAAGTGGATCTACGTAAAAGTGTCTCCTGGGACAGTATTCTCTAAAAAAGGAACGTTCTAGAATCTTCTTTTAAAAGAAACTACTTCCCTTTTTCAAAAATATTATATTTTGCGCTGGTGATGTTTTTGCTTAGGTTACTCTTAGACGACAATGCTTTCTGATTTATTTAAAACGATCTAAAATTCAAATGTATTTTTTTGTTACTTCTTAAGTCTCTTTATTTTTGAAATACATAACAGCTGGGGATAACTTAAATATAAAGTTGATTCAGATGCATTTTGTGTTTTAGATATTCAAGCGCTTCAGGCATAACCTTACAAACATTGCAATATTTTGATTTCTCCAACTACTTCATTTATTTGTCAAAAAATAAAATCTGTAAATTTGTTCACATCTTTAAATTTTAGTTAGGTATTTTCAGGGGGGGTGGGTGGGTTAGAATTGACCTTTTGCTTTCACTTCTTTCAATAGCTTAAAAAAACTAAATTGTGAAAAAAAGATATCATTTATACAAAACCTGTATGTTTTGAACATTCATAAATATTTATTTTATTTTTTACTTCCTTTTACATAGTAAAGAAAGTATTGAAATTACGAACTTTTTTTCGCTAAACTATCACTTTACTGCGAACGTATGAACCACCAAATTATCCCTTTTGCTTATCCCCAGGTTGCTACAAGTTTTCTCGTGCGTTTGTATGTACGTATGTATGTGCATCTGAACGTATAAATGTCTGTACGGACGCACGTATTTCGTTTAACCCTTCACTGCACGATTTTTTATATTTTAATGAAAAAAATCATTTGTTACCTTTTAAATAGCCCTGAGTTCAGGAAAAATAAAGAAAAAAATTAATCTTAAAAATGTGCACCAAAAATGATGTTTTAATTGTTTGTTCTATATATGGCACAAAGCACATAGCACATGCTTTGTATACCAATAAGTATAATAATCTACAATGTGTTTTGTGCCATAAGTGGTATAAACAAACTTTCCACTAAGTGTATTTAAACATTTTTAGAACAAAGGAAATAATGACTAAGCACGCTTCTAACGGAAATGCAGACACTCTTTCTTTAAAAAGCAAGAACTGTAATACCTAGACTAGTGCAACTAACTAGTGCATAAACATCACACTAAACTGTTATAGCAATGTTCCAGAAGGGGCACAAAGCTCAGTTTAACTGTATTTAAAAATCATAGGAATATATGAGGGTTTATTTGGTTTGTGCCAGATCTGGCACACCGTGCAGTGAAGGGTTAACTCAAAAACAGTATACCGTAGAAAACTGACAATTTTCACGTACGCTGAGTGGGGTCTAGTTGTGTACCTTCCCTGTTTGCATTCGGATTCTACAAAGGGATGTTTTACACCTTTTTGCTGCAGTTTAGTGTTAATTTCAATGCAGACTTAGGTGATGCATAATTTAGCTATTATTTAGTAATATATAGCCAAGCTTTTGTTCCAATTTGGTGCCAAGTTTAGCGAAAAAGGTGATGTTTTGAATCCTGATTCAATTTGGCGCTATTGGCGATATTCACTGAACGATGTTAAAATTATTGGTATTTGGAAGATTAATTATTGCAGGTTTCACGATTTAATGCATCAATCTTGATTGATTCGTAACATAAATTATCACTTTAAATTACTAATAACCTCGTTAAGATAATTTTACGTGTGTAGAAATATGTCTAAAATGCTGTTCGTGTAAGAAGAGTTTGTTTCCTCTAACGCTCGTACATAAGTTGATACGACCATACTTTTGAGCTATTAAATTACATCAGTTTTTTATTAAGCCTAAAGGAAAGTTGCGTAGGATTCACTACATATTTTTAGGTTATCCTCGAATATTTATTGTTTGCTGATATATTAAAAAGTTACTCAAATCTGTAATCTTTTTACCAAAGTCCTGAAAACCACCATGGTAGTTAGCACTCTTATTTATTGAATATCAACTTACGTGACGTAAAAATCGAAATTTCCAAAGAATTTAATCTGATTGTACCTAGATTTGCTATTGGTGTTTGCTAAAAATCTTCTCAGTTGATTAGGCAAGTTAGATTTGTACAGAGATAGTATAAGTTCCACTTATTATAATCGAGTACCCATATTGTATCGGGTTTCTGATTTTTTTTCTTAGTTTCGAGGTTTTGTAATGGCTATGCATGTTTACTCTGTTGGAAAAGCTAGTATGAGTAAAAGGAAATTACCCAACTTTAAAACTGTGTTTTTAATAATACTTCAACTAATTTTCTTAGTAAACTTTAGTAGAGCGTATTTCTACTACAACTACAGTATGCGTCCTAAAACAGGCTTTTGAAAGAATCTAAATTTTAATCCATGGATTTATTAATTAAGTGCTGTTTTATAATATGAATCAAAATTTGTCCCCCTTCCTTTATAGTACGAAACTATTTATTCACAAAAACCTACTTTCATCCCAGCATAAAATTCAACACAAATGTAGAGAAGTGATCTCAAGACTAATATTATTAAAATTTATTTTTTTACGGATTTCTTTTTGAAGAAAATTGAAGAGGCCTTTCTGAGACATTTGACTTTAAATATTTCAAAAATTTTGAAAAATATGAATTTTTGACTTTTAGAAACATGTTTTATATCAGTTGAAACACCATACAATTAAAAAAGGATAGAAAACTTTAGCTCTGCACGTTAAAAGCATATTTGTTTTTTCTGTGTTTTAAAAACATTAAGAAAAAAATGTTAGAACTAGAAATTGTTAGAAAATTGTTAGTTAAAAACTTTATTGGTTCAAAAATCGAACTTTCTTAATGTGTTCAGTACAAAAAGAACTTTAAGCTATGATAACATTAATTTATCAGTTGGTAAAAGTATTGATTGATTTCATGTGAAAGGACATGTACATCGCCGTAAAAAGGGAGGTAAAAATATCATAATGTCACATATTGCGTCACCTTAAACAAATACAGACATGCAATAAACCTTTTTGACAGTCATACTGAAGTTTATTTTACTTCCATCTAAAAAAAATGGTATCGATACTTTTTTTGAGCAGGTTCAACAAACAGCTCTTCCCGCAAAAAAGAATATTTCTAAATTATTTTATCAAAGTTGATCACAGCGTATATTGATCTTACGAGACATTGGTTGCTTAGGTGAAACAGCTAGAATATAAACGGGGTGCATTGTTTTCTTCAAATTAAAATAAATCCCCCCTCCCACTGCATTCTCAACATTAAGGATGTGTTTAAAAAAGCTCTGAAGCTCGGTAAACAAAATGGCAACTGAACAAATGTAAGGAAAAACCTGTTTCTATTAGTAGAAAATTAATTTCTTCGAACTCTTTTCCAAAGTGTCATAAAGAATTACGTTCTGAGAATGAAAGTTAAAAAAATAAATAGATAAATAAATATAAATAAAATAAAATAGTGAGAATATTTTTTTCATTTATATGGACCATTGCCTTATCATTTTGTGAGGACAGCATGTTTGAAAACATAAATATGTTTCGTAGTCTTTATATGTATATGTGCTTTCCTAAAAGTAAAGTGGTTACGATTATTTTTTAATGATAACGCACTGTATCTAGCCTTCAATTTGGATATCGTTCAACTTTATTAAAATATTTGTAAATTAATATACTTTTATATTTTAACTATTGCACTACATTAAAAAAAAAAAAGAAATGACATATCTTCCAGTATCAGAATGCATACTTTTTTTAAACAAATTAGAAAAAAGAAAGATTTACTCTTAATACAGTCAAATAACCGCAATTCAAAGTGTGTACACAGTCAAAGAATTGATTAAATGCATGCACCAACTTTGAAATCACTACACCAACTACTTTCAAGAGATTATTCTTCTCATAATGAGGTTTCAGTTCCGTCAAAGGTGAATTCGTTTATCAAGATGTCACTTTGCTAAATCACAAATATTCAAAATTAGTAGTAGTTGCATTGCAAATGATGTCCATTTAAAGAGAAAATGTCAACTCAACGACCAAAGCATTAATCTGTTTGAGGACGAATATCCAATTAGAGCAGACTTGTTTGAAATTACATAATGACGAATTACTGTGTAAATTTTCAAGCACAAACTAACATATTTCGATTCAGCAGTGGTTGGTTATTAGAATTTAAATGGAGATTTATAATGATGAATGTCACGAAGATATTTTTATTTTATTATTATCACTCTTGTAGTTCCCTTTCAGCTCACATTAGAAAACGAAAGTTTTTAGAAAATGATTATAAGTATGTCTTGAATTTATTTTAACAAGAGATTCCGAAAACAGAATCTTCTTAGGACTAATGTTTGAGAAATGAGTGACAGACTATTAAAACGACGCAATCTGAAGTAAAAATATTTATATATATCGTTTTATACATAAGTCTAAATCACAATGGCTATTATTAGAATATTCATTTTACGTTGCAATATTTTCTTACGTGTGACATAAAAGTGTAACCAAGTATTCCTATTGGAACATTTTTTTCTTTTTTTTCAAGTGAAGATAAAAGTTACTTGAAAAAAAAGATTTTCGTCTTGAATATTATAGAACACAAACCTCTTTTGGGGATTTGGTTGTTTAAGAGTATAAAATATAATTCCTAGAAAATATTACAAGTTGGAGACTTGTTATATGTATACCTTTGGGAGAAAGATTCGTCCTGAAGAAAAACGTAAAGCATGACTTAATTACTTGAGGAATGTTTGTTAATTTTAAACTTAAAGATTCTGACAGTTACTTTAAAATAACAGTTCATTTTATAAAGCAAGATTTCGCTTCTTCAATAAAAACTCAACTTCTTTTTCTAAGCAATTACCAGAAACATCGATATAGAATTATTCTGATACGAATTTCACAGATCAGTTTTTTAGTATTTTGAGCTCTATGTGATTAGCGTAAGTAAGTATAATCTTAGAATTTGTGTTGCGTTTTTTAAAAATATATTTCAGTAATAAAGATATGCTGTATACCTGTCGGTAAAGGTTTTATTTTTACTGAAAAAAAAAAAGAATGTAATTACATTTATTCACATTAGCAAAGCTTCCCAGTAAAAATTAAAAATAAATTTTCTGCGAAGAATATGCAACAAATTATGAAAAATATTATGTTTCTCAAACTGGGTTACTTTAAATATGCGAAAGAAAATAATAAATAAAATTCAAGCATTACATAACTTTAAAAAAAAATACGCAACATTTGTCCTGCCTTCTAAAGATTTTAGACAATTTTCAGGTTTCATAATTCTTAAAAAATAAAAATAAGCACCAATGCATCCAGACAGGTCTAGGTGTTTTCTTATAACCGAATTAGCTTTTGTTTGCAACTTTCAGATCTCATGCTAAGAAATTGAGGCTGTTTTTTCTTTTTTTTTTAATTCAGTTTCTGCCAATTTATATACATCTTTTGTTTGATATTTTATTAAAATATTCGTATTCATCTAGAGGCATCGTTAAACGGTATGTTTTCTCCCCGGTAAGGGGTAAAACGTGTAGTTTTAAATGTACCTTTGAACGTACCCTCCTCTGCTCATTTGGGAAATAATTACATTTCACAAAATAAAGCATTAATATTGGTTTGCTGTCTAAACGACGTACTATACAAATCATTCTTGTTAATTTGATTCAACGCAAAGCGTCTCAAAAATACAAAGTTTTTGAATTAAGTATGCACAACAAAAAAACGTTCACAAGGTTGGAACATGCAAAACACCGCCAACTCGTTTATTTCGATCCATGGACTGCAGTTTTGTTCTTATTATGCCCTCATTAGTATGGAATACGAAATTAAACGAGTTGAACGCAAAAATCCTCTTATGGAGCAAAGAGAGCTAAAAAAAACTGGTAGCTAAAGTGAAATTATAATAACAGCGAGCGACCTCACATGGGAACGGTACAACTCGTAAATTTTAAGGTAGAGCTCGGGTATCTTAGCCCTTGCTTAGGGGCGGTTACTCACTGCTTTATGTTCACAAGTTTATTAAAAACTCACTACTCCAAAGTCTAAGTGTATGTATTTACATTCAAAAATTGTGTCAGTTTTTTTTTACTGCATAACATACAGCACGAATCAGGCCCGTCATTTAGGGGGGGGGCAGGGGGATAATTGCCCCCTCCCTGGCTTTGAGAAATCAATGTATTTACATATAGGTTGGCGTGGTTTTTTAGCCTACTTTCCCGTTAAAAATAAAAGAAAGACGAAAAAAGTATTAAAAGTAGCTTAATGCATCTAAAAAATATCGCCAAGTCCAAAAAATATCGCCAAGTTAAAAAATATCGCCAAGTCAAAAAAAAATATCGCCAAGTGAAAAAAATAAAAAGGTAAAATGAATATCGAAAAATTAAAAATTTGAAAGTAGGGTATTGAGATGGGGAATTTGTGTGTCGGTCGGTCGGTCGGTCGGTCGGTCGGTCGGTCGGTCTGTCTGTCCCCCCCTAATAACTTTTGAATGAACAGTCCGATTTGGACAAACTTTTTTTTGTTGGAAAGATCTCGGCGAGTACAGCTCATTCCCATATTTGATTTTTTGATTTGAACAATTTTTGGTTCAAATTTGAGCCGTTCAAACCACCGGTCCCGCGATACTAACTTTTTAATGAACAGTCCGATTTGAACAAACTTTTTTTTGTTGGAAAGAACTTTTCAAGGATACTTCATTCCCGTATTTACATTTCCGATTTGAACAATTTTTCGTTCAACATTGAACCGCTCAAGCAAGCTGTCACCCTTAATAACTTTTGAGTAAACAGTCCGAAAAAAAAATGACTGACTGTGCAGACGATTTTTTGTTTATTTATTCATTTGTTTTATTGAATTTATTATTATTATTATTATTATTTTTGGCAGACGATTTTTTTTGTAACAAAAATGTTTCATTCCCGAGGGCATTTTATTCTTTATTTATATTTAACAACTGGCAACGGATTAAAAGTGAAATTCGAGACATTTTATCAACGGACGAGTTTTTTTTTCTTTTTTTTTTTTTCTTTCTTTGATAAAATGTGTTTTGATGTACTTTGTACTTTTAATTTTTTTTTGAAAACAATTGAGGAATTTTTCTACGGAAGAACTGTAACAGTTACATTCTTTAAAAGGTGCGACAAAACTTTATTTATTCATTTATTTACTTTTTATGTGTCTATTTCATCTGATGAGAGGGGTATATTTTGCTTTTAGAAATCAGCTTCAAGTGCTAAAAAGGTATGTTTGACATAATTTTTAGTCTTAGATAATCAAGAGAATAATGATCAGATGCTAGAATGCCGATGTCGATGTACGGGAAAGTAGGCTCGTTTAGTTCTTGACAGAACTTCTTGTTATGTTTTCCGGTGAAATTGCATTGTTTTTGGACCCTCCCGCCCCTGGAAAAACTTGAAATGACGTCCCTGGCACGAATGTATATTTTGAAATGAAAACCTATCGATTATCCTTAAATTTTCACCATTGTAAGGATGTTATAGCTGTGTTTTTATAGAATGCAGCTTGTGAGAACTTGTGAGAAATTGAAGTCAAGGTAGTGGTTGATTGAAAATATTTGCTAAATTTTGCTTCAATGCGAAATCTGTCAAATATTATCATCTTTGACCACTAATATAAGATTTTTTTTCTATTTATTTACTAGTTGTCTCATTTGTTCCCATAATTTGGCACTCTTTTGCTTCCGGGTGTATCAGATAGTTTCGTTAAAATATGGAAAAAGAAAAGAAAAATTAAATTTTTTAAATGAGAAAAAAGCCTTATTTTTTTCTTACTTTTCACAAAACAATGCTTTAGCCGAGAGATTTCTTTGTTATAAAATAAAGATCGATTATAAAGTTTGAAATTACAGATCAGTTTCTTAACACAAATTCTTCTTTTTACAAATAATAATAATAATAAAAATAAATAAAAAATAACAAAAAAACGAATTACTTGCACAAAATAGTCACACCTAAACTATTACCAAACAACTCAACAATAACATTTCACTGGTAAATCAAATCGCCTGAAGTCTTAAAAAATACTAATAAGCTTTACCCCAGCAGTGACAAATGAAAAAGTGAAAACAGAAAAAAAGTATTGGCATGCATGAATGACATAAACACTCACGTCAGAAAATAAGATATATCTACCGAAGGCTTAAATGCATAAAAAATGCGCGAAATGAGATGAGAAAAAAGAAGTACACCGTATATCAATCATCCTTTCGGCAACGTATTACCTATGTCTTCGTTTTTCTTCTTCTTCTTTTTTTTTTTTTTTTCAATATCATTTTCCTGTCACTTGCGAAGCAAGAATAAATTTGAATGCCGTGCTATAAAAGAAGATATTTATCGACCGCTAGATATTTTGTAACCGTTGATTTAAATTTTGGCCCCAAGAAGGAAGATATTTTGAGGAAGTGAAAAGTTTTGAATATTTACGCGATTCCCAAAGTTTAGTCGAAGTATTTTACATTCCATAGATCAATGATTTGAAAGTAGATACATAAGCAAGTAGATGTAGCAGCGTGTTTAATTAAAGGAGCAAATAATGTGCGAATTATTATGATGCTTCTGATAAACAATCATGTATATTTCCAGAGCGTCATACTAATAATGAGAGGCTCGCGGGTTCAATCCTTTAAGGGGCCAGAAACTCGTTTTTAAAAGATTTTTTTCCTTGGTTGCAATGTAACTCAAATTTTCATGTGTATAGGAACAAATTGCCATCGCAGAATTTCAAACTACAACTGTTTTTGCATTGAAATTAAAAAAGAACATTATTTCGGCATCATAAGTTACGGAACCATTTATATTAACCCACAAAGATTTTGTTCAACGCCAAAACTTCTTCAATAATTCATCAAATTTCATAATTCAGCAAAGAAAAATTATGTATATCGCTCTCGGAGAAAAATAGACGCAATTCACATCTGGTTTTTCAACCACAACATTAAACGCCTTCTCCGATGATCAGATGTTAAAGGTACTGTCTGTTTACGTATTGTGAGCATTGCAACTACGGACGCTTCCATTTGAAAAAGATGAGATAGGTTTAGGATTCTCACGTTCCGATTCGTTCAGTTTTTGTTCGCTGGCTACTTCATCGTTGCTTTTCCCCCCTTTTCGAGAAAGTCAGAAGAGCCTTAGCTCGTACGCAGATTCGACGGAGGTTTCGCGAAAAAATGTTAGACAGTACACCCAAAGCATAGAGTAAACAGAGAACCACTGTGCTGCTAACTCGTCATAGTAAAACGCGGCATGACTTTTACAATTGCTGTTACATTATTTTTTCTACTTCTCCCGCTGTCAGACGACAGTACTTTCTTGCCTTTAGGGTAATATGTTGGCCTTATGCTACCGTGATTACTTCTGGAAGACCACTGCTGAATCGTCGAGCTGCTGTCCTTGCAGTTACAATTTTTTCTAAATTCGTGAAACAATGCTATGAGCAATTCCGAACTCTGCTGTCACATTTCAGACAATTTCAATCATTCCTATGATTCCTGCTCAAATCGCCCGGAGGTCATCTAATCTCAAATGAATTGTTTGACATTTCTCACCGCGGCTATATCTACGTCTCGACACTCCCCCATCATATCTAGTGGCATGTAGTTGCATGTATTACCGTACCTGGCCCTAGTAGAGCTCCTTATTAGTTATTCCACCCTGCCCTTCGCTTATGAGCTATTTTTTGATTATCGTCTTTAATGTTTACATACCAGTATGCATCGGAGTTTTCTGATCATACCAACATAGTTTTTTTTTTTTTTAAGTTCTTATTTTAGTTCGCTAAGTTAAAAAAAAAAAAAAAAAAAAAAAAAAAAAAACACTCATTATTTACAACGTAAGAACTAGTATGACAAAAAAGTTTTATTTTTTCAATAAAATCTTTTACCCCGATTTAATCTTTTTTTGTACATAAATTAAATTTTTTGTCGAAGATTTGACAGTAAATATTCAAAACAATATGATTCATAAAAATACTTTTTGCACTGAAAACGGGTAACTTTTTTCTTTAAATTCATAATATGCGTATTTTATAAGAAAATGTTTGGAAAAATAAACTTTGAAACCAAAAGAGAGAAATGTAATCTCCTTTTTTAGAAAAAAGTACTTAATCCTATCAAACGAAAGGCTCTTTTTTGTTAAAAAAATCTGTCTTTCTTCGCAGTGTGTTTCTCAGTTTTTTTAGAAATGTTTCCAAAATAAAATTTCTTGTCTAAATATAAGTTGCAAAGAATATTAAGAAACAAGTACTTTCTTAAATATAGTCGTGATAAACATTACAGCGCACGGTGAATTAAATCTGAAATGTTAGGACTTTTCACACGATTTCAAAGTATTTACTTTATTTGAGTAATTTTTATGCAATAAATTCTGAGAAAGAAGTTTGTATGAACTTCCTGTGCTAATTAAATTAACAAATGAGCAAAAAACTTAAAATAAGCTTAATTTTTCAAAGCTTTGCTTTTTGCCGCGCCAAGAAAAAATATAATTAAATATTCATATTTAAAATATCATGCGACTGTGATGTTAATTCACATTCTAGAAAAACTACGAGTTTTTTCAAAAGCTGTTTTCTTTTGAAATTTCTTGAAACTTGATGAGATATTCAAGAAAAAAGTATGTCCATAAATTTTATTTGTTTTAATTTTTCTCCTATTTCTATATGTCTTTTTTTAAACGTAAAAATAAATCAGTTAATCATATGTAAATGTATAAATTTTATATGCTTAAGTAGCATAGCAATTAAATGCCATTTTTAAATCTGTATATAATATTTTAATTGGTTTACCTATTTATTTTTTTTTACACTAAATATATTTGGTTTACATTTTTCTTCACAAGCTTTAAAATTAAAAAAACAGACATTTAAACGATCGTTACTATTTAATCGAACTACTTTTTAATACAAAACACATTTAAAATATCACTTAACTGCTTTAATTGGGTGTTTCTATGGAACTGGAATGTATCGGAAGACAGCATAATGAAAATGATGAAAGAAAAAACAAACAAAACAATTAAAAAGCTATAAACCTTTTTTTCGGTCATAGATTAAGAATTACATATCGCACACCTAGAAGAATACTGTCACAACTCAAAAACAGAAAAATTTAAGACATGGAAGAGAAATTAATATATAAAGGAAATAGTAATGGTGCAGTATATCATACATTAGGTTAGATCATTGAGGCTCATTTGCTTTTATAATGCTTTTAAAATAAACGTTTCTTTTTGACTTTTAAATCATGGCTCTGGGTACATCTCTGAACATTCAGAGTTTCGACTTTTTGAGTTGTGACAGTTTTCTTCTAGGCGTGCGATATGTACTTTGTTCTTACATAAAAACATCATACGAGGATAAATGAAGCAACAACCTCACTTTTGCGTAGAAATACCGATTTCAACAGTATGTGGTAGTTTATATAATTCGTTATCTTTAACACTTTAAGCGGTCAATTATTTTACCAGAAATGCTTCAAAAACGGCATATTTTTTTATTGCATATAGTTAAGTACCATACTTAACAGAATAAGAATATTAAGAATTTAAAATTTTTTTTTCGTTTTTAATGCTTTTACAACATTTTTTATTTTGCAATTTTGGTCACAGAGCCCTTAAATGTTTGCTTTTTTCAAGTACATTCTGCATCAGTAAATAATGGTTTACAAATTATTCAAAACTTTCTCTCAGAATGTAGTTCATCAAGTAACAAAAAAATATTTTCGTCGTATATTCCATCCATAATTTCCATAAGATTCACAAGCACGGCATACAGTAGAACAAAAAGTTCCCGCTTTCCCGTTACATAGAAAAACCCTGATGAAAAGCATTTCATTTACATGGACAAGCCACCATCTGTTGAAAAATAATACTACTAAATAGTCTCTTTCAATAATGAAAAATTCGGGCAAACCAGAAAAGGAAATCAGAAAATTTCGATGCCCGTACGCCGTACAGGCAAACCAGATGAGGCCAATTTCGGGTAGAACTGTACGGGCAAACTGCTTAAAGGGGTAAATACTTGAAAAGAAATAATGTATGCCTCTCAGTACGTTCCAAGGACGTGTTTTAAGTAATACATTTTCCACAATAGCACAAATATTTTTTTATTAGAATTATTGTTATTGTGCTCTGTAACTTGTAATTTTCAAAAAAAAAAAAGAAACATTTATGTGTAAAAAAAAACAATTAAAGTTTTAAATTCTAAATACGCATTTCAGATTCGCTCTGAGAACATTCTGTATTTAAATTATTTATGGAAGTACACAAAATCACGCGTTTTAAGTAAAAACACGATCGACTAAGAAAAAAACAACGCCAAATATAACCATAACCGTTTTTCAATAAGAAAATAATTATCTCCCTGTGTCGACGCTTTCGGCGAAATTACTTTTCTTGAACAACTACGTATCATCAACGTAATGAGATCTTGTTTTTCCAGCCAGTATTTAAAATCAATACTTCGTATTCTGCAAAACAAGGATTATTTCTTTCCGTCACACTGTGCTTGCTAAACTGTGGCTTTTTTTTTTTAAATTTAAATTTAAGTGCACTTTTAGATTGGAGTTTACAAGAATTAATTACAAGTGAATTCTAAGAATTTTAGCTCAAAAATTTACTTACGGGTATTTTCGTTTACCTATTTTTTTTTATAATTGTATGACAAAATCTTTTGTCAGTTATGTCCTTTTTAATTAAGGTTAAACTAAATATTTCCAAAAGCCCATTTTAGAATGCGAAACTTAATAATATAAAACTTAGGAAATAATTCATAGTTTTCACTATAGTTCGACCAAAAACTATCGAAAAACGAGGTCTGCCGTAGCAGTAACCCACCGTTGTTTGTCCGTTTCGCCGTAGTTAATCTGCCGTAGCAGGAAGAAATGACTATTTCTTCCTTAGTGATGAGTTAGGAAATGAATGTTTAAATCAGTTAATACATAAGCGCTTTGTAGGAGAAAAAAGGTGCATATTGTAAACTGTGCTAACTTCAAAACAAATAGTACATAGGTGTATAAAACGAAATAAATATTTAAATATTCGCTACAAAACTCGTCATAAAGGACGAACATAAGGTTATATATCTATGATAATAACATAAATACAGTTTTGAATATCACAAAAATAAAAAGGATTAAGTCAAAGAGATCAAATTTTTTTTTTATGGAGCCAGAATTTTCCATGTTTTAAATAGGTTTTAAGTTAATCCGGTTAGATAATATTTACATGTGTAAAAATTAATTTACCAAAAAGTAGTTTTACTATACAAAATTAAAAAATATATATAAATCCCGGGGAATAAATGCGTTATAAAAAATATGGAGCATATTTGGCTTATTTCAGGGGATTTACGAGGCAACATCGCAAGTATTGAAGCAGCCAAATTGAAAGGGCCTAGCTTCTGTTTAGTCAAGTTCTGCCTAATCTTGATGCAAATATTGTCTGATAACAAAGAAGGTTTTGTTTTTCACTTTGATTTTAAACTATTCTCTATAAATTTATCAACCAAAAAAAAGTAAGAGCAAATTCATAATAAGTAAAATATATTGATTGTTTGGCGTACTTTTTAATCGTTCTGATACATTGCGGCGTTAAATGTTTAATAAACGCAATTGTTTAACTTTTTTTTTCCTTTCATTACGATGATTTGGGCTGACATTCAAACACAAATATAAGTGATATTAACCGGTCACTAATATAAAGTTAATATTTGAGTCATAAGTTGACGTTGTATTTCATTTATATCAGCTTTATTTTTATGTTTCACTGTAGCTTGGAAAAAGAAACAAATATGTATGCACTTTAACATGATCCCGGAAAGTTTTTATATTATTAAAAAAATAGTAATACTTAGCCAATTTCATGATACAAACTACTGTCCTTTAATACAATTCTGTTTTAAAATGATAGTTCAGTGCATTCTGATAATAAAGCTTAAATGCGTTTAACAATTCAGGCCTTTTAAAACTACTTGCAAAAATTGTACGAACGTATACTTAAAATAACTTTACCCTTAGTTTTTTCGCATAATTGTAAAAGCTGTACTTTTCTTTTAAACGTTTATCAAAAATAAGGAAACCCAAATAGTAGTAAAGAAATTAATAAAAAAAAAAACAAAAGCAAAGTGATTCGTGTTGTTGAGAACAAGTAGGTGATTTCTGATAACGGTGGCACCGCTTAAAAAGAAAAAAGACAGAGGAAAAGGGGTTATTTCAGCAATTAGTCTTCTTTTCAAGTACTGAAGAATGGCGAACGCGATGGGAATTTGGATACACTGCTACTAAGTATCAGCTTCCTTCAGTAGTGAATGATGTCAAACTCATGTTTTGTATACTTTGGTATATTTCTCTTCGTCTTTTTAAGCCCGTTGAAAAGAGTTCGTTCTTCGCTTCACATCAATTTTATGCTTTTAAAACCTTTCTATGAAATGTACACACAATTATTGTATATAATGAAATTAACTGCCTTTACATCAATTTATCCTGCTAATGGACTATGTTCAATTATTTTTTAAATCATCAACTCATAACTTTACTGCTTGAAAGTAACTACCGAAACGTAACGTGTTAGCATTTACTTATTAAAATGTGAACCTGAAAGAATTAAAATACGAAACCATCATTTTATTATTAAAATTAAAACTAAAAGAATAAATAATAGAACAACTAATTAGATGTAAGTTGAATTTTTTAAACGGATCCATAACGCAAACACGCTCACTTTATTTAGCATTTATTTCTATTTAAACATTTTCTAAACCCTTCTGTCAGTATATTCATTGTAACATGCTTAAGGAACTAATCTAATTTATAAAATAGATTATCTATAATGTCTTGGTGCTAATGTCCTACTGTACATTTGTTCAGTTTTGGGTAACGATAAAGCTGGCAGGAAACAACTGAATTTGCGGATACAACTTCGCTGAACCTTTAGGGTAAATGTAAGAGATAATATGCAACAGTCAAATGGACAAATTTGCTATAATATGCAGAGATGTGTTTCGGGATTGCAAGGAAGTTTTACACCTAATTAAAAACACTGTGTCAGTCGCTTATACGAATCACGTTTGTTCTAAACAGTTTTGGTTTAGTAAGGCAGCCGATTTAATAAAGATTGATTTTATTATGTTTTTGATGATTTCATTCATTTAAGCGGCTGATTCAATTAACTGGAGAATCTTGTGTAAGGATCAGCCAATATTTGTTACGAGTATCATATGCCAGAAAATATAAGGTATACTTTCCAGATCTTTATTACCGAAGAAAGATGGCAGCTAAACATTTCTCGTTGACTGACAAAGTGTAATAGAATCTTAAAATTATGTACTTTAAGTTTGCTTTAAAACTTATCAGTGGCTGCATTTCAAATGTGAAGCAAATAAGCAAACTCTATAATTAATTGAAAAAATCAAATAAATCCAGTGAATTTCAAATTCCATCTTTTTTGCAGCAGCGAATATTTCCCACATGTTCCTAGCTAGCATGTAGAAAAACTGACCACTAAACTCTTCTTAATATCATTTTAGTAAGTGCTATCTTCTTGAAGTTGATGAAATTGTTAATATTTAGAATTAAGAAATCTTAGAAAAAAATTAAATAACATTTTTTTTAATGTTTGAGGCGAATTAACGTTTATTAACACAATTCAATTATCATTGCAATAACCATTTCAAATAAATAATCAACTGTTATAGGAACTATTTGACTACCTATGTAATGTATACTCAAATAGTTCCCAACAACACTTAGTTACCTATAATGCTTAATTAAAAAATATTGAGTAGTGAAAATAAAGATTCGCACTGAAAGTTTAAAAAAGAAATTTTACATTGTAATGGCATTTTCGGAAGGAATCATGAAAAATAACAAATATACATTACAAGCATGGGTCTTGATCATGGGAAGGACATTTTATCCCTTTCCAAACAAGATAGATTTCAACGAAATGACCTACAAAACGGGAATAAGTTTAAACTTTCTTTTTCCTTCTAACCATTAAAGTAATGTTTAGTGATGAATATTCTTGCCGGAGTCGACGGATTCTGCTCATTAAAAGGATACGGCATGTGCTTAACACCTATTACCCCTTAATGAGCTACGAAAGAATTCCAACCTTGTTAAAGTGGGGAGAGATTATTGGAACACATAACATAGATCCTAAACTTACTTTTAGAAAGAATTTGAGGCATAAACTCGAACATTTAAATACAAAGTATACTAAAGCATAGAATTGCACTTTCGAATTTGCCCTTTAAAAGCTTATTTATGCCTTAAAGTTGAAAATACACTCATATAACTGAACACAATTTGCTTAAGAAGGGTAAGAGGAACATTCAAAAGGCTTAAAACTCCTGGCTTCTGAGAACTGGGGCAAAACGAAGATATTTTACGTATCTTTTCCGTGGAAAACTCACCGGACGTTTAACATGAACCACTTTAGGAACCTTGCAAAATTCAGATGAAGTAGCTAAACTGATATTGATATTTTGAATTTAATTTTTTAGTCAAAAAGGGAAACATATGGCAAAGTCGGCACCAAATGCTCACTGTTTATGTATTTAATCTGTTTCATAAATTTAATCTTCATCATGGCAAATATAAAACGCTTTTTTCAGTGCTTAAAACTTATTTTATGCTCAATTTTATAACAACCCGTCTCACCTGTTTTCATTGAGAAATAATAAAGAGATATTAAATGTATTATTATGAGAAGGAAAAAAAATATTGTTTCGTTTGAAGCAATAAAAATGATGTACTATCATTCAACAAACTGTTATATATTGTGTTGTGAAATACATTACAGTTTGTTTTTCTTCTTAGCGAAACATTTTTTCCAAGTAACAACATAGATATGAGCTAATCAATACAAACAAAACAAGAGACCTCAGGACAACTGATTTTCTCGTACATGAAAAAAAAACCAAAGTTCTATTTGTACTTAACGATAAAGTAAAAAAAATAACGCTCCTCTAAAGTAAAGAAAAGAAAAGTGTGATAAATAAACGAAAACTTCTTATCGAGAAGAGATTCTTCACGAAGTGTAACGATCTATAAAACATTAAAAATATTTCTTCTCCATCATATAATGTACAAAATAAGTAATTATATATATATATATATATATATTATATATATATATATATATATATATATATATATATAACTTCACCTTTATTAGCAGTGCTCTTTTTTTACTTTGAAAAAAATACTACAAAAAATAAATAAATAAAATTAAATAAACCTTCTTAAAAATGCACTATCTCTGGTTTTTTTTCTTTTCTTTTCTCATTTTCACAGAGACACGAGTTCATTGTGCACTTTTCTTCTTTTTTGCTTTATTTTTTTGTCAATGGTAAAAACTGCAAACATTTTAGCATTCTTAGATATGAGCAATGAAGTATTTTGAAAATAAGTTAAATTGACAAAAAAATAAAATAAAAGATGTTTCAGTAAAAGATGTTTCAATAAAAGATGATATAGCAGGAAGAATCGCCGCACTGGAAACTGAAATTAAAATTAAATGCTTCCTCCTACAACTCTAAAAACAACTTATGCATAATATAAGCACACAAATAATACTCCTGCCATTTATTGAATTTGAT